>MJUU01000014.1:286674-322075 GCA_002080025.1 Modiolus philippinarum | reverse complement strand
CACACTGCTAGTGCTTTAGTTTTGTATCGTTCTTGTTCATTTTTGTTTATTTGTTTTGTCTTTGTCATACTGTCTCAATTCGTGTTGCTGTGAATTGCCGTGATTTTGGATTTATGATTTTAGAATTTCCCCTTTCCATGTTCTTGCTTCGGTATTCGTTTGCCGATGTATTATTATACCAACAGTTTTTTGCTATCTCTTACTGTTTTCGAGATCATTGGGGTTGAAGGTACCGAAGGGGGCCAAAAATGCCATTTTGGTTTTTGTGTAAAATTTTTACTTATTATCCAATGCGATGGGATTTTCCCCGTTGGATTCCTTTCCTTGAATGCTTTCATGAAAATGCCAACAAATTTTTGTTGTATCTTTCAGTTTTTGAGGATATTGCACTCAAAGCTGGCAACAGGTAAAAAAAACTCCATTCATCTAACATACAACTCTAAGGCGGGGGACCTTGAGCACTGCTCTATTTTATTCAATATAATATAATACAGAAATCAAAGAATCTTGGTGATCAAAAGTTTAATTGGTTCATTTTGTATAAATCTAACTAAATTTTTCAATAAATTAAAATTTGCTTCTTTTCTTCCACTGGTCGAAATAGAGAATATTCGCGAAAAATTAAGAAAATTAAACAAGCCAAATTAAGGTCATTTGTGTTATTTGGACACTACTCTTTTAGGAAGTTTCAAATGATCCACCAGTTACATTTGTATATCTTTATTATTTTGGAACTTTCTTTCTTCAAATTCAGATATGTTCTGAAGAATTGCATGATTATAAACACCAGTTAGTCATATACCAATGCTAGGGGCCGTCTTGGATTTACTTTGAAGTATGAGTAAAGCTCATTGTTGAAGTTCTCATGGTTACTTCAAGATGAGGAACAACAATATAAGCGTTGTTCCATTGCTTGAGATTTTGCAACGTATTTGTATAGACCTTGTTTCATTTGCATTTACTCCATATCCCTTCATTACAAAAACTGGAAAACAGCAAACACCTACAATGCCCAGTAACTACAATCACATGCCACAATTAACAAGCAAACTGCACCAGAAAAACAATAATGAAAACAAGAGACAAACATAAATAACGATAGGAGCTCGGGATAGCAGGACTTAGTATCGGCACTAGTAAAAGCCAGTGGTATTGTTAAACCGGTTTATGGGTACCCAAACCTCCCCTTTCTCTATCCCGTTTCCCTATAGTATCATTATCATGCGAATAAAACCCAATACAGGTAGACTACTAACTCAATGACCACTATCTTGGAACAGAAAAAGCATAAGACAAAACGTAATTTTGAAAGAAGGGTCAAAGAGTGCTCGCCGTGATTACTTATTTCAGAATCGGGTTTTACATATTTTAGAATCGAGTTTGCCTCTCCTGCAGTGTGTAGTCAGTAAAAAGATTCCCTGTACGAGAGATGTATGCTATGTATACATCATTACTAATTTTAGAATCGAGTTTGTCTCTTCTGCAGTGTGTAGTCAGTAAAAAGATTCCCCATACGATAGATGTATGCAATGTATACATTTCAGTTATGGTGTCTTTGTCATACTTTCTCAATTCGTGTTGGATGTGAATTGCTATGATTTTGGATTTATGATTCTAGACTTCCCCCTTTTCTCGTCTTTGTCTCGGTATTCGATTGTCGATATATTGAACAATGCACAAATAGAAAAATATGAAAGGATACGGAGTAAATGTACATGTGACAAAAACTCACACGATACATAGAAAACTCCAGTTTATCAAGGGCAGGGCTTTTATTCCTGTCTACATCTAGATGTCGAATGAGGGTCTGCAACAAGAGGTGAAAAATATTCACCCTTTCAAACGAGATCAAGAAGGCCCTTAGCGTGCACCTAAGTGGGATTCTTGACAAAAATGTACATCAAAATCGATCGCAGTTTGAAAACAATGAAACATCACATTTTTTCAGAAGAACAAAAAATGATTTCTTTCATATAAAGACACCCAAACGTTTTTTCGGCTGGTAAATTTTAGCTCCGATTCAGTTTTGAATCAAAAAGTCAATCTAGTCTTTATATTTTTAAAAAATAATTGTCTTAATATTCAAAACACATTTAGGTTTTTAGCATAATATATTTATTTAAACTTTTCATTATTAAATATTGAAAAAAAATGGGCGTTTTCGGAGGATGCATAGAAGCTACTGTAAATACAAAGTTTGTATGTGAAATAAGCAATGGTTGACGTTTTGTTTATCAAAACTCAATCGGTAAAATTTTGTTATATTTTATATGTTATTAAGGTAGTCCTAAAATATTACTGGTGAAAAAAAAATAGGAAAAATTAAACGACAGGTTTTTTCATGCCTAAGTGGTGGGCATCTCTTAAATTAATAATATATTTGTAAGGTAAAATGATGAAGGTTGTTTTTTGTGTGCATATTTGTTTCTCATTATTAGGAACTGTTACTATAGACACCTATAATTTTCTTGAAGAAAGCATTTTAGCATTTGGCCTCTATAAAAAACATTACTATCATTAAAGGTTTTATTGTCATAAAGCTATATACATCTAAATGGGATGAAACAAAATTAAAGAACAGAAGTGTCAAGAGCAGAAATGAAAAGGGCAAAAAGACACATCTGATGCAAGACCACTAGAGAAAATGTCAACCGCAATTATCTTGACTTGGTACAGGAGTTTCTAAAGGAATGGTATGTTAAACCGGTTTTATCGCGCAACATATCTCCCCTTCCATTGCGGTTTTCCGGTAACAACTGCAATTGAAAAGTCGTACATTGTGAAAATAAATGTTCATCCAAGTATAAGGCAAGAAATGAATCTTGATTCACAATTTTGACCATAACTATTCCAGAAGGAACTTATATCTATTGAACAACTTTCAATGATGGCATGGGACTGTCCATGTTAGGGTAACTAATAATTTTGAAATTAAAGTCTTCGGTATTGTCGTTAAGTAAGTGAGAACCGAACCGTCAATCAAAAGAACGAACAATCCATTGACAATGGCAAAATCAGACACACTAAGATACGAAGACACCACTTGAGTATGGGACAAAAGAGAAAAATGAAGACACACATACAGATGAACAACACGGACCCAATGGGTGAGATCAGGTGTACCAGTAAAGTAAGCATCTCCTGCTTCTTATCGTAAATTCAGTACTAAAAAAATATCACAATTGATAGAACGAGCATTTTGTATAGAAAGCGTTGATTTAGCTAGTAATTCAAGTGAAATAAATGTCGAATTACCACCGGTCAAGATGAAAGCTTCCTTGTCGCTGATGTCGTACTTTCGTTAACAGTTTGACGTTTAAAAAAATTAGAAGTTATGCTGTATTTAAAATCGTTGTGCCATGTACAAAATCAAAATATTTGAAGAAATTACTATTTAACTGATTATCGAAAATCATTGGCGGATCCAGAGGAGAAATCATTCCCTTTTTCCTGATAAAGAATCGAGCAGTGTATATGCAAATTTATCAAGTAAAAAGAAAAAAAATGGTCTCTCTTTTCTTCGAAAGCCTCAGCCGCCCGTGAAAATGTTCCTCAAATGGCCGAAAATCCCGGAGAGTAACAGAATAGCAAAGATGAAAAAAGTAACTCTTGTAAATACGGAGTCGTCAAAAACATCAGGACTGAATATTTGTTTGTGTTTCCTATAAAACCATATTCTGGGGTTCTTCCAAAAATTTTCAGAACTGTATATGTCCAATTTTTCAGTAATCCATGGTAGCAGATTCTTCACATGAGCATACACTCCTGGATAACCACGTTTAGCACAACCATAACCCCAGGATGTAATACCAAGTACCGTATATTTACCTGCAAAATGCAAGAAGTTTTTTAATAGCAGCACATTACATATTGAAATAAACCAAGACATAAACTCTTTCAGTTATTACACAAATTTGGTTTATTGATATCCAAATATTTTGCACTGAAGTTGTCAAAATTGTCATATTATGCAGAAACTATAAATTCACTGTCACATCGGTATTTTGTTGTTAGATGTAAACAGGTATTGATAGTCATGCACATGCACGTTTCTGCATGCAAAGTGGCAAAATTGCAAATAAAGTGGATTTTTAATATGTCTTAGTTCAAACACACGAATGAAAAAAAGGAGAAGAGAGTACTGATATGATGATGTATCAACCGTCAAATATAAAGGAAAGCTTTTTGGAAATTGTAGCTTATATGCTGCTTTTATTTGCTATGGTAGAGATAACGAGTACACTGAACAGAATCCCTCTCTATTCTTAACGTTCTTGTTTTTATCATTTACAGATGCCAAACATATCTTCAACCTATTAATCTAAGTATATATTAAAAAGAACTCAATGTATGTCTTTTTTTCTCTAACATTAAACAAATAAAAATGCATGTTTTCCAACATCATTAAAAACGATCATAGCCGACTTTCAATTTCAATTTTAGACTGTTTTATTTTCAACAAATGCCAATCTTTGACTACATATTTTTTTATCTTTCTATCCTACCATAGGTGTGCATATGTATTAAACATGAATCATGGTGCGAATTTTCGATCAGTTCATACAGGTTTGTGCTCACCTGACGGTGGACCTCATTTAGATTACCTACTTTGTCTGAGGCGACACAATTGCCATTTTTATATACCTTTTCAATGATAATAGTACATGTAGTTAATATGTCGTTTTCTTTTTATTGATTATAAAAAACCTTGCTACAAACCCAACTTTAGCTCTGAAATAGTTGAAAATAACAAACAAAACAAATATTAGCTGTCTTCATTGCAGATTCGGGAAATTCAGAGAAAATCTCAGTGGTAGTGAAAGGTCAAGCATACCCTTCCTTTTGTGGTTAAAATAATTGTCAATAGCAATAATGTTGAATTTATAGAGAAAAAGCCCATAGGCAATTAAAACTTCAGCACAGATTTCTTTACCAAATTGATTTTAAGTTCCAAGAAGGCTATACGTGAATAGATATTTAACTGTAATTAATGGTGATGCACTTGATAAATAACATGATAATCTAATAAATGTAATTCATAGGCTGTATGGTACTGGGTATTTATATATATTACCAAAGATTCACAAATTCAAACTAGACAGGGCTGTAGGAAATGACAGCTATCCCCGCACTTGGCAGGTAAAACCCCCTATACCCTGCAAGTCCAAAATTTCTGCAATATAGAGTAATGACTGTCCAAAACTTCAGTGATACCAGTACTCAAAATAGCTGTTAAAGACACAGAGCATAATTTTTCTTGACATTTTTGAAATCGGGTTATCAAAAGTAACTTTTTTTAAAAAGAAATTTATAATTGTTAGGTAGATCTAAATAATATTTGGTCTTTGAGACTTTCAGGAAATCTACCAAACTTGGACTTTATTATTTTAGAAATTGTTTGTTGTAATTTACACATTTTCTTAATCTATGGTTTTAATGTACAATTCCAAACAAAAATGGTCTTTGAGACTTTCAGGAAAAAATATACCAGAACTGGGATCTGAAATTTTGGAAATCGAATTAGGAAAAATGTGTTTCCTTATCAAAACAAATTCCAACCGCATTGTTGCAAAGTAGAATGTCAAAAATATAAATGGTCTTTGAGACATTCAGGATATTTACCAACATTTGAACGAAATATTTTTGAAATGGAATTGGTCAAAATATTTGTCCCAATAGAAACAAATTCTAAAAGTATGGTTGCTATGTAGAACTGGAAAAAATAAATGGTCTTTGAGATTTGAAGGAAATTTACAAGCATTTGAACAAATATTCTAAAAATATGATGATTAAAAATGTTTGTCCTAATCAAAACAATTTCTTAAAGTATCGTTGCTAGGTAGAATTCCAAAAAAGTGGTCTTTGAGATTTCTGGATAATTAGCACAATTAGAATTGAGCATTTTTAAAACACAGCTGGTCAAAATGTTTAACCTATCAAAAAGTATGGTTGCTTTGAAGAATTAAAAAGGTCTTCGAGACTTGCAAGAATTTTATCAAAACTGGAATCGAATATTTTTGAAAATCATTTGCTGAAAAGTTTTGTCCTAATTAAAACAATTTCTAAAAGTATGGTTGCTAGGTAGAATTCCAGAAAATAAGTGGTCTTTGAGACTTTCAGGATATTAACCAAACATTGAATTATATTTCAGAAATCCAAGTACTCAAAATTTTATTCTCTACCAAAACACTTGCTAAAATATAAGGTAACATTCTTAAGTTAAAAAAATATATAAGCTTTTGACTTTTCAGGAAAGTTGGAACCGAAATCAGAAATCCGAAAGCATATTGCAAATTGACAAATCTACAGACTTTATGCAACAATTCTGCAAAATTCTGCAAAAAGATTTAATTCCTAAATCCAAAAATTTATGAGGAGTTTGTGTCACATGCCAATTGTGTCAAAATCTACATCTTGGGATTTTTGTCAAACTCAAATCTTTGGGCCTCTTATTTGCATTGAATTAAAGATAAAAATTCAAAAGCATATTGCGCATATAAAGACTATATGCAACATTCCTACAACAAGATTAAATTTCATAATTAAAGTAGAAAAATGTTAGCAAAGCTAACTAATATAATATTCCCGCTCCCCATTAAAAAATATCTAATCATATTTTCAAATAGCTGGTGCTCAATAGTAATAAGTACTAAACATTCTGTGAAATTTTAGTGAATTTAATTAAGTGGTCTAGGAGGAGTTGTCGCCACAAAGTAGGTACCTATGGCGGAAGGACGAACGAACGAACGGACGGATGGACGAACGAACGTACGAACGAACAGCCACCATGATCACTTTATACCGTCCGCTGAAGGGGGGTATAAAAATGTAGGAGGACTTATGTCACATGCCACATGTGCAAAAATCAACATCTTTGGGCCTCTTGTGTACACAAAGACCAGTACAAAAAAAACCGACAGCTTATTGCGCATCTACAGACTATATGCAACAATTCTAAAACAAATAGTCAGTCATCTTAATTTATGGTATCAAAAATGTGATTAATTTAAGTTGTTTAAAACAACGGCAGTAGAATACCCAAGGAACAAGGGAAGCGAAGACTACAAAAATCGAAATCCGAAGACGTGGCAAAAACGGCAACAGAGAAAAACAAAGACAAAACAAGGACGTGAGACAGCTACAAGCACGGAAATAGAGGACGACATTAAAAACTAAGACACACATACTGTTAACTCCCATGAAAACCGGGAGTGACATCAGGTGCTCCGGAAGGGTAAGCATGTCCTGCTCCGCTAGCGCCACCCGTCACACTATCAGTGAGTCAATCCAGGGTTGAGTCAAAACCGGTTATGTCAAGTCCGTGAAGACGTGAAATCTAGCTGAAAATGTCCGTTTTCATTTGGGACACAGACACGTCATATCTGTCAATGATATCATGGTGACGGCCATAAAATTTCTGAAGGGATGAAAGCAACAAAGGCTGAAAAAATCCCTGACTAAGCAACTTATGGGACAGTGCTTTTCCTCTATTAAAAAAATCACTGTATAAACTACATGCGCGACAGTAACGAATCAACTGTGAAATGTACACTCCATAGGCTGGAGAGGTAGGTATATTGCTACTCAGAAGGTGAAAATTCACAATTGGGAAGTTAAAATCATCACGTTTGTCATATAGCTTAGATTTTAGACGTCCATCTTCATCAATGTATATAAACAGATAATAAGTACGAAGCTGAAGTAGGTGTGTCAGTAGTCTCTTTAATTTCAAGCTCATTGGGATAGATCTGGTGTAAATAGTCCTTGAATTTGGGATTATTAAGAGAAAGTACATCGTCTATGTAGCGGAAGCTGAAATTAAAGGACTGGGCTAAATCTTTTTGTTTTTTCTGTGTTAGCCCTTATAAAACCTTGGCCCCATACGAGAAAAGAAAGATATCAGCTAAAAGCGGCGCGCAGTTAGTTCCCATGGGAATCCCGATTGTCTGTTGAAAAACGCGACCTCCAAATTCGACAAAAATATTGTCTATTAAAAATTCCAACGTCTTGATTACGTCATTCTCCGTGTACTTCTTGTTTGACTCAGTGTGGTTCTTTACAAAATATGTTTTGTCTTTCCCTACTACTAAATAAGTGTATCTGCGTTCTCCGTTTTTAGTGCAGAAACATTGATGTATCAAATCAGAAATTATTGTTTTCAATTTATTGTGTGGCAGGGTAGTATAAAGAGTAGAAAAATCAAAAGTTTGTATGCTTTTGCAATGGGTAAGACTGCTAGAGGATGGGTAAGACTGCTTAAATGTTAATGAAGTGTAGATATAAAAGGTTTATTTGAATAAATAATATCTCAAAAATGTTCAGTTTGTTTTTTTACAAGAAACGCGTTTTGATATAAACATTGAAAACGAAATAACAAATGGAAATGAATTTGATATTTACAGTAGTCGCGGTTCGTCGTCAAGTAGTGGAGTGTCCATTGTATTTACAAACTTGCTTGATTATAGAATTTTTGATAAATTTATCGATGATGACGGGGATTTATTCTACTTAATGATGAAATAGACGATAATATTTTTTTCATTTTTATGTGTATGCATGCAGCTAACTGTAAAACTAGTACAAATTCGTTTTTCAAAAAGTTAATAATGCACTTAAAAAGTATTGGATATGAATTCCGTTGTTTGGGGTGATTTTCACACTGTCAGTACTTTAGTTTTTCGTGTTTTCCTGTATATCATACTGTGAAATTTTATAGTTTTGTCTTCGTTTAGGATGGTTGTTCTACTGATTTGTCCGTGTGAATGTTTGAAACTGTAGAGATTTACAAAAGCTTTTAAAAAATTTACCTTGATGCTGTTTGAGTGTTAGAGAAGTAACCTGTGCCATGGGATTCAATTTGTTTTGTCTAAGGGTTAAAAAATGACATTAACCAATCCGCCACTGAACAGATCCATCAAAACAATGTATGCCTCGCTGATAGTATGAGGAGTTTCGTTAGCCGGGCAGGACATGCTTACCTTTCCACAGCACTTCATGTCACTCCCAGTTTTTATGGGAATTCACACTTTGCGTGCCTTAGTTCTTAATGTCGTATTTGTATTTCCGTGCATTTTAGCTGTCTCACGTCCTATTTTGTTTTTGTTTTTCTCTGTTACCGTTTTTGCCATGTCTTTGGACTTTGATTTTTGTAACAATCACTTAACTTGTTACTTCGATATTCTACTGCCGTTGTTTAATGGCAATCTAAAATATATTGACAGAAGGAGTACTTGTAGAGATAGAAAAAAATGTTCGACCTGTTAAGTTTAGATATATTAATGGAAAATATAAAATGGTTGATGTTTGTAAGTATTTAAATGAAAATAAGCAGCAGTTTACTTGGCGAAGAAAGGATAATTCACAAACCAGTAGAACAGATATGATTTTAATTGGAAATGATTTTGTTCGTTACATAGAATGTTGCAAAAGTGGCAAAATTTAACCGGCAATTATTAATTCAACCGATCATCCAAGTGTATTTTTAACATTCAAACCCAATACATTGAAAAAGGGGAGAGGTTATTGGAAAATTAATAAGTCGATTTTAAATAATACTGCAAGTTTTCATGATAATATTTCACGAAATGATATGGAATTACTGAACATGAGACCATAACACATATGTTTACTAAATCTGCAATAATTTTAATGAGCTGTGGCCATTTCAGACATTAATACCCCATCAGCAGCACTAGAACCCAAACATGGGAAATCCATAAATTCAAAAAAGTTTAAAATGCATAAAGCCAAAGAAAATCCGAATATTCAGTAATATCAAATATAGCTAACGACAACACTACGATGGAGGGAGTGAAACCTTAGGTTTTAGAATTTACATGAATTTAATTAACAGTAATTGAACAGGGTGTACACATGATATATTATCTCATGTACAAGTACATCATATGTAATAAAAATAAAGAGCATACATCTATAACACGGGGAATTGCTTTACCAACTCCACACTGCAAAGACAAACTCCTGTGTTAAATATTTCACGAAAGGATATGGAGTAAATGAACATGAGACCATAACACATATGTTCACATGCGTATAAAAATATACTGTTGGCGTGGGATTTATTTAAAATAGAAGTAAGAAAGATAACTGTAGAATATTGTAGGGCTAAACCGAAAACTACGTGCAAGAAAAAAAATGGAACATGGTATGAAATTGAGAGATAAAGGGGATCGGATATAATAGATACAGAAATGGATGAACTTGAGAACGAAATAAGTACGACTTACGAACAAAGAACAAAGGGGCCACAAATAAGATCGAAGAATAATTCTTATTTTTTAAGGTAAGAAAAACAGAGACAAATTACAAAAAATGTATAAATAAATTAAGGAGGTTTGCTCCTCACATTTTGGGATTTCTGTCAGATTTTCGGAATCCTCGGGTTTTATCTATGTAAAAGCATTATAATTTTTTGCCCATTGACCCCCTTATTTTTTTCCATAATTTCATTTTATACATCTTTGTGGGCATTCTGTAAAAAATTCATTGAATTCTATTTATTCTGTCACATTCATTCATAGTCAAAGTTTGCTAATGTTAATCCTATGAAAAATCAGAGGAGTTCAGTTTCCCGCAAAATTTTCAATCACTTAATTCTCAAAAACGAGATCATCAACCTATCATTTTTTTTTCACTTAAATTACTTCTTTTTAAAATTTCTAACTAAAAATCATGTTTATTTGAAATCTTATTTATTTTCAAATGAAGTAGCGAACCCCCTTAAAATCAAAAGACGTGGAAGTTATTACGGACCCGGGAGACATATCAGCAAATATCAAAAGATTATATGAATCTAACACCGGTGAAAAGGCAAGATCAAGAAATCTCAGACACCCAAGGGTAAGATTTCAATATTTCTCTGACGAGGCTTGCCGAGTCAGAGAACCATTGAAATCTTACCCGAGGGTGTCTGAGATTTCTAAATCTTGCATTTTCAACGGTGTTTGATTTATTTTCTCACTTTTGTAATCACAAACTATGATTTATTTACCAGGAAGCCGTACTTGACATCCGACGTTCCTAAGCGACGTCAATGACGTCAGAATACGTTGCTTTGGTAATTTCTGTCTTGTACCGGGGGGTACAAGACAAGAAAATCTCACACCGCTAAAAATAGGAACTGTCCTGTCTGAAAAGTGAGAAACTATGTATTCTTCTAAGTAGCCAGATAAAATAACAAAGTGATCAGTAGGTATAGTAATCCGGAAATAAAAGAGATTGACAAATCTGTTTGTGATTTTGATATCACAGTTAAAAAATGTACTAAGGCTATTTTAAAAATGAAGCTTAATGAATAGCCCAGCTTTTATGGTATTACAGTGGAATTTTATAGGAAATTTAGGAAAGAACTTAAGAATATAATAGTTAGCGTTCTGAATATTTGTAATCATAAACAAAATCTTTCATTTTCACAGCGTACAAGTGTATTTAAACTTTTCTTTAAAAGCGGAGACCATCTGTCGATTGATAATTTCCTCCCGATTTCACTTTGGAACGTATACCTGAGGTTACGGTCATATGTATTAGCATAACGCTCAAAACAGATTTTACGCAATATTATGAAGGATGATCAGAACCGCTATGCAAAAGGTAGATTTATCGGTTTTAACCTTAAAGAAATCCAAGATATCATGGATTATTCAGATCTTTACAAAATTTAATGAGCGATTGTGTTTGAAGATTTTTCTACGGCATTTGATTCGTTAGAGTGGAGTTTCATGGTGACTGTTCCTAGATAATTTGGTTTTAATGAATCTTTTACTAGTTGGGTCAAAACTTTATCTAATAATATTCAAACATATCTGATGAATAATTCTTAAATATTTTGGGTTTAATGAATCTTTTACAGTTTGGTCAAAACTTGATATAATAATATTCAAACATGTGTTATGAATAATGGTTGGATAACCGAGGTTTCAAAAATACGAGTGGGTATCAAATATAAATTGAATTTAAAAGTTATTTTCGGTCTTTAAAAGTAAAATGTCATGGGTTATACGGCTAGTAAATGGAGATATGAAAGGAAAGTCAGGCCACATAAATATAAAGGAGTTATGGGCAAAAATTGGTAGTTTTGACTAAAAATAATAAAAGTAGTAATTAAAATGATTTTAAAAAAAAATTCAAGATTTTGACAATTGAAAGAAATCCTAATATGTTGTTATTTTAGTATGTACATGTAGTTGTAAAGAAGATTAATCTGCTACATTCACAGAAATAAGGAAGCAAGTACTGTTGAATAAAAAATTATAAAATTTCAGAATAAATCATTAATTTTTGAAAATTTTATGAAAAGTGATCTCAATTACGTCAGTAATATAATTGATGATTATTGTTGCATTTCGCAAGAAATTATCTTGAACAAATTGAAAATTAATCTAACGGGGCACGGATGTCCGAAATAAGCATATTACGAAAATCTTTTCTTATAAAATGGAAGATACATGTAATAGTAGTTCAGAAATAACTATAAAATGTGTTGAAATTACATTCTTTGGAAAGGTGAAGATATTTTATTACTCCAAATAAACTTATTCACAAATATTTCATAAAGAGTACATTCGAGAAATAAATAGGTTCAAAGAAATAGTTAACTTTTTTTAACACTAAAAAATGCTGTTTATAGACAAAATGTACAATTTGTTTTTTTGTTTGTGTACATGCAAGAAAATAAGTTAAAAACTTTAAAAGGAAACTGTTAAACATTACATTATTCCAACAATAAAAGTCTTATTTCAATGGAAAATAGTTGACAGTACTTGTTGTTATTTCTGTGGGAATGTTGAAAATTATCAACACTTTTTTGGTCCATGTTTTTATCTGGAAAACTTTCGAAGTTTTGGGTTATTGTTAAATAAATTTCAAGATAACTTTTAAACATCTAGTTTGAGGGTACACAATTTTTAATCAAACATATTTTTGGTTCAATTTTAACAATATTAAGTTTTTCCATATATAATCATACTATGTATCTGAGTACAGAACAAAATTGTAAATGTATTTGATATATTTGTTAAAACTTAATGTTAGTGTAAACACAGAAAATAAAAATTATACATTTGCATTAATATAAAAAATATTTCAATAATCGCCGAGGGAAATTAGGAACTGATTTTCAAAAGATACACTGTACTGCATTATATATGTGTGCGCCTTTATATATTATATTGTATGAAAAAGAAAGGAAATGGGGTAAATGTCAAGGACAACATCCCATATTCAGGTTAAAACGGACCAAAACAAAGCATCTAGGGGTTACCGTACGGTCTTCAACACAGTGAGGAACCTCACACCATATAGCAAGCCCTAAATAGCACCAAAAAGGTAAAAAAAAACGAATAAATCAATGGAAACAAACCACATCCAATAACCCAAATATCAAGAAACTAAAATTTTATAAGGAGACGAGAACAAGCCAAAGACCAACATATTCCTGACTTTGACAGGAGCAAAAATTGCGGTGTGGTTAAACTCGTTTTCTTGGATCCAAACCCTCCCCTTATGTGTGGTGAATGGCTAAAAAACAACTACACAAAAAGACTCACAGTAAAAATCAAACTAGAAAAAAACCCAACTTATCAAGAAGAGTACCCTTACAATGAAGTACATAAAACATGAAGCCAAACACACGTACTGTCTGGACAAATGCTCGCAGTTACTGACAGCTAGCTAAGGACATAATTTCCGTTGACTATGATATCAAGCCTTCTTACATATGAAATTTCAATTGAAATACTTCTAAATAGATTTGGTATAACAACGTCATCAATTATGAAAGAAGAACATGACATTGTGCAATGCCAAATACTGCCAATATGAAAAATAGTTAAAATTTAGTTATGGTGTAAAGCATTTAGGAGATTATCAATATTTTTGCCAACAAAAACCAGAAGTAAAGATTTAACAACAATGCTGTATTAATATCCTTTATGAATAAGTTTGGTCAACGGATTAACAAGTTTGGAAGGACAATTTTTGAATCTATGTGCTTTGTAAATGATATTGTATTTATGTAACTATTTATTAACCTTAATAAGCAGTTGAATGTAACAGGGAGAGTTGGAAACAGCTTTGACGTAAACTGTAACAAGCGATGTTTGAAATAAAGTCATACTATTTGTTGTTAAAAACACTTCTACATCAAATTTGAATTACTAAATCGAAAAAATGCAGTAGGAAATTGGCCACAAAAAAGTGTGACGTACAGACGAACCATCAGACGGATGGTACGACCATATCCCCGAGCTTTCTTTGAAATAGTGGGAAAAATGATGAGAAATAAAATGCACTAATTATATATAAATAATCAAAAAAATAATTCCACGTATTAAACAAATCATCTCTCAAATATGAACAATCAAAGTACGAAGGTACCGAGCCAATTAACGTCGGCTGAAAGTAATGAGCAAATTACTCTGACAAAAGTGTGTCTTTAATTTGGAGACTATGGTTATCAGAATTTCAATTGTGATGTATTACTCTATATATATATATATATATTGAATTCAAAAATGAAATCATCTTTTTCAACAAAACTCTGGAACGATATTCAAAAAGATGTCATCAAACTACATCTGTCACGGAACAGAAGTTCCATCATAACATTTGTTCCAAAGGATAAAATATTATATAATATCTTTTCAAGAGGAACAAATATAACATTGTTTGTTCATAACGGAATAAACGTTATATGACAGTTGTTCCAAAAGGAAGAAATATTATGTTAATAATATTTTTTTCAAAGGAACTTCTGTTAGGCGGAACAAATATACGTTGGCACATCGATAATCCTAGTCATAAATTATGATTTTTGACTCCACAGCTAGCCTTCGAGGGTCATTTGCAGACTTTATTGATAGGGTTGCTGCCCGTGGGGTTACTTGGTAAAATTTTGACGGGGATGTGCATTTACAAAAATAAAAATTCTACCCGATTCAATACCAGGAAAGTCGATAAAGTATTCCCGAATCTTTACCAAAGCATAACATATATCGAAACAAATACCGGCTCACACAAATATATCGTATAACATTTGAAGGCAAATTTTAAAGGTAAATGTGTGACTTTTTTTATTCACTTTAAACAATAAAATTTTATCCTGTTATCCTGGAGTACCAGGCTGTCAAATGATATACCCGAAACTATACTAAACTTATGAAATATACATCCAAAATATACCAAAGCATTTAAAAGAGGGTATAAACCCCCTACCCCCTTGAGTCCAGAGTATGCCCAAAATTTGAGATGAAGTCCAAAGTCCATTTTTTATTTTTTGTATTTTTTGGAAATTTGAAGTACAAGTGCAAAATGCTATGACTTTTTGATTCCGTGGAGTCCACGGACTCAAGTGGTCAAGTCCAAAGTACGCTGAAAATAAGGCCCATGTCCCGAGTCCAAAAAAAGGGGGTTATACCCTCTTAAAGAGATACCCCAAATCAACACTGAAATCTGAAAAAACTGCCCCAAATCAATACTTAAACCTGAAAGTATGGACCCGAAAAAATGCACATCCTCGTATATCAATATTTAGAAAGTAAGCCCCTCCCGGGGGTTGCTGCTGTTGTTTCAAGGCCCCTACCTTTATGACCTTATATTATTGTGATTTCAAAAATCCATACCTATTCATTTATTTTCCACTGCAAAAGGTCACCATTTTCCATTAGCTAATTAGAAATGATCGGAAATAATGTACAGTAAAATGCACAGTTAAATCCCCGGTGGGCAAATCAGAGCAGTTTCAAATCTCAAATCTTATAATAATTACAAAATAAACATATTGCCTTGCATGACTGACATATATATTTGTTCAAGATCTGCAGCTGTGAAAATCCTGGGGTCTTCTTATGTAATAAGTAATGTATTCTATATTTTTTTATTGTTTCATATACCATTTTTACTGTACCCTTTATTGATACATGTTTTCTTATCACTCTCCTTGTTGACAGTATGTTACCTTTTTATCTTTTTAATGAAATCAAAATTAGTTGAAATAAATAACAAGATTCCGACATGATGATTACAAACACGGATCTCAAGACATTACCATTTATTCATTTCGGGGGTCATAGGTCATACATGTATCAGTCCAATACACGTAAACGATGAACGATTGCCTAACAAATAAGATAAATTAGGCATTTTGTTTAATAATACACATGCGTCCATTGATGAAATTCATTGATCATTACTTAACCGTTTTTGACCCATCGATCTAAGTTGCGGATCCTACATTAATGTATGTCTTATCGGTGAATTATAGTGCAGATAAATTCATATTAAGCGTAAGAAATGCGCAATGAGGTTTTCTCCTTTTTATGTGACTTGTAAGTCAATCTCGAGCTGCGCGCGCAGTTCGTTAATTGACAAATAAGGAAAGCATTGGTCGATATTTTCATTATTGTCTAGTTCAAATAGTTAGAAGACAATATATACATATACGAGATTCGTCAGGTTTCATCACTAGTACAAAAATACGAATGTTCCATAATATTGTTGCAAGTTATGTCTTGATGCACACGTGCTTAAATGAGGACCTCTCATCCGCCGCATTGGAATAACATATACTGAAAGGCATAATCCAAAAAAAGTAAGAAAGAATAATTCATTATCAAAAATATCGAATTATGAGGCCAAACAAAGTGCAAAGGACATCCATCGAGTACAATACAAAAAATGAATCCTCATTTGCAGCGCACATGGTTATGCCAGGGTGAGCTTTTGTCATTACTATGCGTCCGGCGTCTGCCTGTCGTAAACTCTCTTTCAAAGAACTTCTTCTAGAGAACCACCGAATGGCCTTAAACGAAGCATTGCATGAATGATTCCAATGAGGTGCAGACCAAATGTATTTTTCTTTGCTGCCAATGCGTTTTCCAAATACTCTTAAAAATTGTGTCCTGCAGAAGCATTATCGTGTCCTGAAGATCTATCAGTTATCCAAGATGACAGAGAGTTTAGAAAATTTAATGTTGGACTATATAACATAAAGGATTCTTTACATAGTTTGAAAATAAGACCCTTTAACTAAGGCGTTTAAATGAGTATAGATATCATTCATTGCCAAGGAGCCACACAGACTCTTGAGAGCCTCTTGTTTCTAACAGAACTAATAAAGCCACAAAATTTTACTAACATAGCATTCTTTGATGTCAGTTTGATCAAAGCGAGAAGGTTTCCCAGAGAAAATATAGTAGACATGAAAACACATTCCAAACTTACTAAATAATTTGAATATCTCCATAGAAAGGGTTTCCATAAAGAACATAATTCCCATGCTTTTATACATGGTTAAGTTAATTGTTACTTCAAAGTCAACGATTGATAAAAATAATTCACAAGTAATTCTTGGACATTTCAAATTAAACCTAATCAAAATGGGAAACAGACAATGGAAAATTATCAGATGTTTCAATGAAGCTTGGAAGGAAATAGAAAAACATCGATAAAACAAGCGAGAGTTCACATGATAAGGTAATTACTTTGGTTATGACCACAAAATATAATCCATATATTGGCATTTTACAAAAACAGATACTATTATAATGATGGCACTTTGAACAGATTTGCTTACATCAACAAAAGTTAGAATTTGAATAATAGAATAAAGGACGATTCCTGGCGATTGAATACCTTTATCTTAAAAAAAAACATTAACATTATTCCAAAATCTATGCTGTGAAAAAGAAAGGAAATGGGGTAAATGTCAAGGAGACAAAATCTCAGGTTAATCTACTGCAGCCTTTTTCACAAAAAATCTTACGACAAATTTAATCGTAAGTCAATATGAAATGTTAAAGACTTACGACTTTTTTATCGTAAGATTTTTTGTGAAAAGGGCTGCAGATACTATGCATTAAAACTGCGGACACTAGATTAGTGAAGGCTTGATGCAAACAAGTTAAAATTGTTTTAATCAACTGATGTATCCCCTTAATATGTAACAACCAATTCATATAGTCAATAAAGATAACATATGGCTTAGGGCTCGATCTCTTAAACCACTTTCAATATAATCATCTATTCACCAGAAATTAAATCATATATGCTCTAGGGGTGGAATCTCAACTGTTTCTAAGAATTTATTATTCTTACATCTGGGGGTAATCATGAGTAAAAAAAATACATGGTTTAAACCGGTGCTAGGGGCCGTTTTGAACTTACTGTGAGGTGAGAGCGTTTGCTCTTTGTTGACGGCCTTATAGTGACTATCAGATGAAGAACAACAATGAAAACGTTGTTCCATTTGCTTAATCTTACCATATATTTATAGGGATTTTGTTCCACGTACATTTACTCCATATCCCTTCATTTGATGGTTTAAAGGTTGAAATCATTTTCAAGATAATACATTCTCAACATTTTGGGTAGAAGGATACTCCTAGTGGCTTCTAGTAGATACCAACTAATTCATTTTATTAAGTAATAGTAATATATTGTTGAAGGTGGGAATCTCTTCTGTTTTCCAGATTTTCTTTTAATAAATCTTAAAATTGTAAGGAATTGTGCAGAACTCCTATGCCAATTCTGACTTTTGTTGTCACTTTCATCTGGTACGCAACAATAAATTTTTCTAATGTGTAATATGAAAATATATGTGTTTAGGGCAGGGACAATTTTCAAGATAATTGAAAAATATAAAAATAAAGGGGACCACCTCTTAGAATATTGGTGTATATTGACCCGTTCACCCTATAAGCAATAAGACTAATCATGGTTTCAGATTGGGGATCTCAACTGGTTTACAAATACATTATTATTATAAATTATGGGTAAGGATGGGTGGAGACAACCTTTGGGGAACTACTGTATGCAACAGCTAAGTCATTTTAGTAAAATTAATAAGAAAATGTAGTTCCGGGATGGGGACCTCAACTGTTTTCAAGCTAATTGATTAATCATTAAAATTGGAGGTGGGGGATAGGGATAGTCACCAACCCTCAGGGATCCGATGTGTATCCACCAATTCATCTCTTTTTAGAAGTAAGACATTGTATGGTTTAAGGGTCGTGTTCCTAACTGGTTTCAACATATTTTATAATTCTTTAAAAGGATAGGTTGTATGGGGTGTTGGTGGTGACAGGTCTGGTATGTTAATAAAGAGTGATAAGAAAATATATGATTAAGGGTTGGAAATATCAACCGTTTTCAAGAGAATTAATGAATTCTTAAAATAGTGAGTAGTCGACACCCACTGGTTTCCAATACGTTTCATCCATTTCATCATGATCAATAAAAGTACTTAAGGGTGTTATTGGCGAAAAATGAAAACAACATAAGTGTTTGCACATTGACATTTAGTCCAATGAAAAAAAAAACTACTATTAGTATACCAAAAGACAAGAATCACCAAAAAATCAATTGTTTGACCTTGATATTCAAGGTCAAGGTCAAAGTGACAGTGACCTTATTCTTTTAGGTGAAACAATACATATACATATCACATATGAACACAATGGGCCTTCAGAAAAAAGTTATGTAAAGGACAAAGTTGTAAGAAGGAAAAGGTGATGATGAAGAAAACGAAGTAGAAAAGGAAGAAGAAAATAAAGAAGAAGAATTAGGGTTATTCAATATGTCTCCCCTCAGTAAAGGGAGACATTATGATTAAATGAACACCATGATGATTTTAATTTCCCAATTGTTAACGTTGCCTTTCTTAGCAGTAGTATACTCATCATTTTACGGTTGATTCGAGTATTTGTATAGTGATTTTTTTAAAAGAGCTACTTAGAGATTTGTTCAGTCCACGTTACTGTCACCCCTCAAGGAATTCTATGGTGCTCACCATTGAAAATACGACGTGTCGGTATCCCAAATGAAAACATACATTTCTGCTGGTTTTATGTCTTCCTAACTAACTGACAGTGTAACCAATGGTGTTAACAGAGTAAGAAATGCTTACCCTTTCGGAGCATCTGATCTGAGTTTAAATTGTGGTCATTGTTTTTCTGTGTTTTCGTTTTGGTCACGTCTGTGGACCAATCCATTTTCCCATTAAACACTCAATGAAAAACGTTTAGTAGCATTTAATACCAAGAATAAATATCAATGATAGAAGCAAAACGGGTAATAAGATATACAGTCCACCATAAGTTAAGCATCAGCCTTATCTTAACATAAACATCTTTTTTGAAGCCGTATTTGCGTAACAGCTTTTTTTCATAATGCTATGAATTCAATAATTTTGACATTTCGATGTCGAAGCTCAAACATGCTCAATATTGTTGTCGTTTAAATAATAATTAAAAAAAATTATGCACAACCAAATTTAATGACAAATATTGGTAGCTTTGACAAGAAAAACAAGTTTCAGTTCAGTTCATGAATTCTGCTGGAAGATCATTGCAGTAGTTGTAGGTAATGGGATGAAATCACTTAGGGCTAGGCTTAGGGCTAGCTTCCGTGCATCCCCCACTTCCAATCTAGACCAATTTTTTTTGCAGTCATCCTTTATCCCCTCTTTGAAATAAAACATGTTAACACGAACATTACCTGCAGGCATATACAGTTTAGGGCCACTTATATAGTACACCACGACAAATTCTTGTATTTTCGTTTTAACCTAAGTTTAATCTTTTAAGCTCCATAATTAATAATGATAAGTTACATGTACTGAAATTTGGAACCAAATTAAGGCAAATTTAATAGTCTTTACGATGAACACAAGTTTGGGCATTTTACGCCATTTTTATGATCTGGGGATACAAAAATGTATCCCCCCCTGCAAAAAAAATGCGAAAGTGACGATTTTAGGCTGTCAATTCCTTTCAGATAAACAAACCTCGTCATTTGATCTAGTTTTTATGCCTAACTTATCAATTTTGATACAATGTTGGAAAATAAAACCATTAAAATCCATCAAATTTTGATTTTCGGTATAAAATTTTTGAAAAATTGGAATTTTTGGAATTTTAGATTTTTTTCACAATTTCGACTTTCTGACTTTATGGTCGTAAAATGAAATAATAGGGACAACAGGAAACAACTACAATGGCTGAAAATTATAATTACATGCCACAATCTGCTAGGGAAATAATACAAAGGAAAACCACAAATAAGACAAAAGACAAACGTAAACAACTATAGGAACTCGGGACAGCCGGACTTGGTACCGGCACTAGCAAAAGCCAGCGGTAGGGTTAAACCGGTTTATGGGTACCACAACCTCCCCTTTATCTGTACCGTTTCCCTATTGTATAGTAAACATACCAATAAAACCCAATACAGGTAGAGTACTAACTCCATGACCATAATCTTGAAAGGAGAGAATATGACAATACGTAATTTTGAAAGATGGGTCAAGGGGTGCTCGCCGCTAATCTGCCGGCTTGCTAAAGGAGCCTAGTCTGCTGGGAGAACACTGTTGCGCTACGGAAGAAAAATCAAACTCAAAACTTCCCACAGGATTTAGTAAAGAGTCATCATGAATATCAGTAGACATCGGCAGTATCAGTGAGAGGCCAGTATGTATGTAAAATTTTCAGGTCACTAGATCTCATAGCTAATTTTGACGGATGCAAGCAGAGTATCTTGTCAATATCCCCCATTACGCAAAGAATGTAAGTTACGTCCCAGCTTTTCTGGATTCTTAATTAGTTTCTGGCATTTTTAACAACATTACCGTAAAAACGGGGATTAGAAATGCCCTTAGTAATAAGCTGTTTGCGAGTAACGCCATATTTAGATATTAAATATTCATATCTGTTATAAAACTTCTTTAAGGTGTTCAGTAATTTATGAAATCTGTAACCCTGTTGTAAAAGTTTTGCTGTGATAGTAAGGTTACGTTCATTAAAATCATCAAGAGTAGAACAAACACGTGCGAAACGTACTAGTTGCGAAATGTACACCCCGTGTGATGGATCTTGAGGAACGTCGCCGTCAAGAAAAGGGAAGTTAGTTATAGTGAAATCAGAATCATCTCCTTTATCATATATTTTAGATATTATTTTGCCAGCGTCAATAATGATAGTTAGATCTAGAAAAGGGCAGTATTTGGAATCATTGTTAGCTTTATTTAATTTCAGCTCTTGTGGGTAAATCATGTCTACAAAATCTAAAAACTGGGGATTGTCAATAGTAAGGATATCGTCAATATACTTGCTGTTATTATTGAAAATAGAAATAAGATTATCACTGTTTTGTATAGTTCCGTTTTGAAGTGTTTTCATGAAGTCTCGTTCGAAACAGAACAGAAAAAAGATCTGCAATGAGTGGTGCACAATTTGAACCCATGGGAATACCTATGAATATCTGAAAATCTGAATATATATTTAATAAATGCCGATATAACAATGATTTATGATATGTTAACAACAAATTGTGTGCACACATTTTAGTTTCAGACGTTGTGTAGTAACAGAAATGTCAAAATTAGCACCCCTCCCCTAAAAAATTAAGAGAAGATATGAAATATTCAGGCTCTGAATGATAAAAAAAAAAGATAATGTTTTTTTTTGGAATTCTAGGGTGTATTTCACTACAGCTGACATGCAGGAGATCATTAAAGAGGTCACTTGTTGTCTCTTCTGCTCGAAATTGCATGCAAAATGGGAATTTTCCGTTTTTTCTGAATTTCTGCTGTTTTGACTTTGAGATGCAAATACTCCATGAAATTGATATATAACTTGAAAATGTTTATTAAATATCCTTCATTATATCTAAGCCATTAGAAAATATGTTTCTAAAACATTCTAGACTAACTATTGTCTCATAAATTATAAAGATATTACGCCTTACCACAAATATTCAACATTTTCTTTCCTTTTATTCAGCTTGGAAAGCTTGATCATTGTATCAAGGTCCAATAACATATCATTTCAAACACCAAATAAAATCATGTGCGTGGTTTATGGGCAGTTATACAGCAATTCAACTTCGAATTTTGTAAAACTCCGAAATGCTGAAAATTCCAGTTTTTTTTCACGAAAATCGCCCAAAATATACAATTTTACCCATATTTTGGAGGTAAAATTGCATATTTCGATATATAAAATGCATGTTTTAAAAAGAAAGTAAAAAATTGGTATGTTTTGTTCTTACATATGTACAGACTGGCATATTCTGGAGATTTTTAAGCGTCATTTTCCTTGGGGTAGGGGTAAACTTTTCGGTATTTAGAGTCACATTGAACACTCCTTGTTCTAGTAAACATTGTTTTTAGATAACTTATATATCGGTTAGAACAATAAAATGGCATATCTGCAGATAAATCTTCAAGATTTACCACATATAACTATTTAAAAGTGAATTTTGGACAATTCTGAAATGGTGAAAATTCCCATTTTTTATCAATTTTGTACAAAATATTGAGTCTAAGCTGACAAGTGGACTAAAAATGACAAATCATGATAGAATTTGTGCAACTTTGTTATATGCAATGCAGATTTTGCGTGTTCTGGTTATTTTATGCGAATATAATAGAAAAAATGACTATTATAGTGAAAATTTGTTGGGGTAGGTATAAGATTTTCGGTATTTAGAGTCGCATTAAACACTCCTTGTTTTTCTTAACAATGTTTTAAGACAACTAATGTATCGTTTAGAACAATTAAAAAGCATATCTGCAGAAGATTTCTCCAGATTTGACATATATTACGATTTAACAATCAACTTTGGACAATTCTGAAATGTTGATAATTCACATTTTTCATCAGTTAGGACCAAATATTGAGTTTAAGTCCAAAAATGGCTGTCAAAATACCAAATCATAATGTAATTCATGCAACATTGTCATATATAA
Organism: Modiolus philippinarum; assembly: GCA_002080025.1. Classification (NCBI taxonomy): domain Eukaryota; kingdom Metazoa; phylum Mollusca; class Bivalvia; order Mytilida; family Modiolidae; genus Modiolus; species Modiolus philippinarum. The sequence continues at coordinate 298,314 of MJUU01000014.1, read as the reverse complement.
CACACATTTTGCGTGATCTGTTTTTTTTATGCGAACATAGACAAAAAAAAATGAAAATTTTAGGGAAAATTTGTTTGGGTAGGGGCAAGATTCTTCGTATGCAGTCACATTAAACACCCCCTGATATTCTAAGCGGTGTTTTTAGACAACTCATGTATCGCTAAGAACAATTAATTGGCATATCTGCAGACATATCCTCAAGATTTGCGATATATAACGGGCTAGCCGTGAACTTTGGCCAAATCTGAAATGCTGAAAATTCTCATTTTCATCAATTTCGGGCACAATTTTGAGTTAAATTCAATAAATTGTTGTTAAATTACCAAATCGTGCTGTAATTCATGCAACATTGTCATATTCAACACATTCTGCGTGTTTGAGTTAATTTTTTGCGAACATAGACAAAAAATTGACAAATTTAAGGAACATTTGTCGGGATAGGGGTAAGATTTTCGGTATTTAGAGTCACACCAAACACTTCTTGTTTTTCTAAACAATTTTTCAAGACAACAAATGTATCGATTACAATAATAAATTGGCATAGCTGCAGATATATCCTCCTGATTTGACGAATATAACGATATCATGGATATAACAGTGAACTTTAGGCAAATCTGCAATGTTGAAAATTCCAATTTTTCATCAATTTCAGGCAAAATATTGAGTTTAAGTCTACAAATGGCTGTTAGAATACCTAATCATGATATAATGTATGCAACATTGTCATATACAACAAACATTTTGCCTGTTCTGGTTATTTTTATGCGTACATAGTCAAAAATGGACAATTTTACAGTAAATTTGGTGGGGTAGGGGTAAGTTCTATTAATGTGTGATGTTTAAATTACATAAGAATGGCTGTTATTTGTAATAGTTGTAAAGCAAATATAATAAGGTTTCATTTGATACCTACTTTAAATGATATTTATTTACTTAAAAGTAATATTTGGCAAAAGAGTGACAAAACTTAGTCAAAATCGGATATATTCAAAGAACCATTTATTTGGTCTTTCTGGAAATAAAACTTTGTTCATTAAGAATATGTCAACATCATGTTAACATGTTGTATATTCAAGAAAATAGATTGAAAAACTAAAAACAATTTTCGGAATGCTCTTCGGGTTGTACAGACCATCAGACTTACTCAATTTCCATGAAAATATCTAAATTTTCATCAATATTCCATAGGGCTAGGGGTACGTTTAATGGCGCTATAGAACGTATTGGGCATATGAATTGTAAAAATTTGGGCCCTTTGTAAAGCTCATACAATAAGCCATCATTTGATACATCTTTTTATAACTGGGAAGCGTTTGGTAAATATTTTGAAGCAGCTGAAAGAAAAACTTGACAAAAGGCGCAATGTTCCAAAATTTCGGTAGGTGGGTCTAATAATGGGCCATATTCCACCACTGCGTGCAGGTTATGCTCGTGTTTACATGTTTTATTTTGAAGATGGGATGTAGGCGGACTTTTAAAAATGGGTGGGGTTGGGAAGTGGGTGGGCGGGGGGTTGTGCACGGGAGGTTATTCCAGCCCATGGACTATTGCAGATGCAAAGATAAAACAACAATAAGAATTCGTATGTGTAGTGTTCGTGAGAATATATATGTGAAGCAGGTCGAGTTGAATAGAGGGGAGATAATCCAATTTTAATATATTTCAACAGATCAGTTTCCATTAAAGTAAAACAATTTCGAAGAGAAGGAATTGCATGACTGTGTTTTACCATAAAATGAGGGTTCTGTCATTGTTAAGGTCTTTTTAGGATGAACATTTGGAAAATTTCAAGCAACAATTTTAATAATTTTGAAATCATAGTTTTTGTTGTGTATGTGGTTTGGGTGGTGACCGGTCCTGGACCAGGTAAAAAAAAGGAAAAAAAACGCCCAAATTGTCTTTTAAAAACAGGTAAGGCTTTATTAGGTTCACAGTCTTTCTAAACGTCATATTTTGGCGGGAACCGTTTTCGAATTTCAAATTTATCGTGAAATCACGGTGACGAGACTTACAGACCCTATAAAAGCTCAAAATGTTCCTTATTGTAGTTATTCTTGAAACTTGTTTTCTGCATATAAACGGAATGGTTTTGACTTTGGTTGCTGAAATCAGATGGCTTTTATCTATCCAAAAGCTAGAAAGCACCATTACGTGCTTAATGTTCAATTAACAATGAAGGGATATGTAGTAACCGCAAATGAGACAAAGTCTCTAGAAATACATGGTTATGATAAGCAATGGAACAACGCTATTACTGTTGTTCTTCATCTTGAAGTCACCATGAGGCCTTCAACAATGAGCTTTACTCATACCTCATAGCAAGTTCAAGACGGTGAGAGATGTGGGCACAATAAACAGGTGGTCAGAATAACAATTTTAGATTGCAAAAATTAAAAAAGGCCAAAATATGAAAGTGTGATAGCGTATCCATATGAGAGATTCTCTCAAGAACAAGTACACCATAACTGAAATAAATATAGAGCATACATCTCTCTCACGGGGAGTTTTTTTACGGACTACACACTGCAGGAGAGACAAACCCCAGTCTAAAATTAACAATGAAGGGATATGGAGTAAATGCAAATGAGACAAGGTCTCTACAAATACATGGTTATGATAAGCAATGGAACAACGCTATTTATTATTCAAATTTTTATACATGTATCTTTCCACATGGTTCAAAAGCTGGTGATGCGTAACTTTTGGCGGACTATATATATCATAGTCCTACTTTAGCTGGAATAAAGAATTGAAAGTGTGTTAAAACATTTTGTCATCTGTATCAGGCATTGTTGTTCCGACTTTAAGTGGAGTAGTGAACAAATAAGTATCGTAAAAACGTCACATGCCCACAGAACACACGAAAATTACATATACAACACAAAAAACTAAAGCACTGATAGAGTGAACTCTAAAAAAACATAATGATATCAGGTGTTCCGGAAGGGCAAGCATGTCCTGCCCTGTATACAGCATCCGTCACACTGTCAGTGGATCAATCAAGGGTTAAGTCATAACCGGTAATGTCAAATCCGGGAAAACGTGAATCTAGCTGAAAATGGTAGTTTTCATTTGTGACACTGACATTTCATATCTATCTATGATGTCGTGGTAACGGCCATAGAATTTCTGAAGGGACGAAAGTAACAACGGCTGACATATCTAATTAATGGTTTGAAGTTTGGCACAAAAAATGCATAATTGGGGAAAATATCTCTGTAATAATTTCACAAACTGCATCTAAACACAAAGATGAATCTTCAATTTTGAAATAATACTTACTTGTCACATCGGCAAGAGTAGATTTTTCGCGATATTTTTTTATCAATGCATATAGGTTTATTTAATATTTGAGGTTTGTTAGAAAAATCCCTCTTTGAACTCGAAGTAATTTTTTTAATTTTCATTACGCGTTTTTTGTTCTTTTTTTATATCGCTGAAGTAAAGTTTGATAATAGATATAATAATTTATAATATGATAAGGTAATATGGAAGTATTGTTACTATGTCCTTTTAGGTGAAGATTATGATAAACACTTGGATTCGTTACGGTCGAGCATGTAGTTTGTACAGTTATTTCGTGAACAGAGCAAAAACACTGTCAAAAGCTGTTTAGTCAGGGATTTGTTCAACCTATGTAAATTTCAACCCTCACGAAATTCGATGGCCGTCACCATAACATCATTGAAAGATATGACGTATCAGTATACCAAACGAAAATAGACATTTTCAGCTAGATATACGTCATCCCGGATTTTACTACCGACTTTGACATTTTCCCACAGTGTGGCGGGTGCTGTTAACAGAGGAGGACATGCTTACCCTTGAGCACCTGATATCACTCTAAGTTTCACTTGAGTTCACACCGTGAGTTCCTTTGTTTTGAATGTTGTGATTTCTATGTCTGTGCTTTGTAGCTATCTAACGCAATTGTTTTCTGTGCGAACGTCATTAATTTCTGTGTTCTCGTTTAGGCCATGTCTTTGGACTTTGATTTTTGTAAATTTCACTTCTTTGTCCCTTCGGTATTCTACTGCCGTTGTTTTTAACAACGGCAATATAATGCCAAAAGGAACAGAGTGTTATCAATCACAAAAATCAAAGTTCAGAGACATGGCCAAAACGAGCCGTTGTTTTTAACAACGGCAATATAATACCAAAAGGAACAGAGTGTTATCAATCACAAAAATCAAAGTGCAGAGTAAATCCAGGATAAAGTCAAAATCAGCAATATGAAATCCTGGAAAACATGAATCTAGTTGAAAAGATTTTGTTTTCATTTTGGACACTGACACGTCATATCTTTCATTGACGTTATGGTGTAGGTCATAGAATTTCTTGAGGGATGAATGTAACATAGGCTGAACAAATCCCTAACTCAGTATCTTTTGGGACAATGTTTCAGCTCTATTGAAAAAATCGCTGCACAAACTAAACGTTCTACAGTAACGAATCGCCTGTGAGTGAAAACTTCATACGCCAGTGAAATAGATATATTGCTGCTAAATAAAGGATAATTCACCATTGGGAAGATAAGATTATCTCACTTGTCATGCAGCATACATTTCAATCGTCCATCTTCGTCAATTTACAAAAAGAACACCTAGATACGCAGCTGAAGTAGGTGTATCAATTTCAAGCTCATTGGAATAGATCTGATGTAAAAAAATAATCCTTAAATTTTGGATTATTAGGAGAAAGTATATCGCCTATGTAGCGTTTGTTGAAATTAATTGACTTTGCTAAATGCTTTTGTTTTCTCAGCATAAGCCCTTGAAAAGACATGGTTTCATAAGAGTAAATGAAACGGTCAACGAAAAGTTGAGCACAGTTAGTTTAGATTCCCAATAGTCTATTAAAAACGCCGCCTCAAAATTCGAAAAGAATATAGTCGATCAACAATTCTAACATCAGTCTACTTCTTGTTTGTCCAGTGTGGCTCTTAGCAAAATATGTTTTTGTCTTTCTTGGTACTAAAAATATATCTGCGTTCTCCATTTTAGTGCAGAAACATTGATGCATTAAAGCAGAATTTAATGTTTTCAGTTTTTGTATGGCAGGGGTTGTATAAAGAGTAGAAAAATCAAATGTTTGAATGCTGTGGCAATGGGTGAGACTGGCTGAGGATAGTAGTTTAAGAAGTTTCTTTTTAGAATTTTTCAGAATCTATATCTGATTCACGCAGCTAATGGAATAAGTTCAGGCTATCTCTGAGCAGTCAATAAAATTGTTTGGAGCTTTGAAAGAGGTGCAGTGGTGCATCTTAACGACCCCGAAGTGAATCTATGTCTGTATGGATTCTTATGAAGATAAAATAACTAGTAGATGTAAGGGAGTTGATTGTTTTCATCACCGGCTTTGATGCCACAGTATGCTAAAACTAGAGTGTGATTTTTAGCAATCTCGTCTCTCGCTATTATAGTAGGGGTAAAAGTAGGTTTTACCTTATAAGCTTTATTAACAAGTTAGTCGAGATACTGTTTCTAAATCAAACGAACAGTATGTTGTTAGAAGCCTTATCTGCAGGAACAATAGCGTAATATTCGAGGAGGGCTGTCAGAGTTTTTACGACGAGGGGACCTTCAAATATTCTGTGATTTTTTTTTATTTCATTGTTGTTTTCAAGCACCGGAGGAGATTCATCAATAATTACTTTATGGACCTTATCCAATCGGATACCATGTCAACATCCTATTTTATTTCTTTGACCATTTGAGCAACGTCCTCATCTGATTTATCAAAATCTTGATGGTGTACTTCAAGTTGTTTGATAATAGAATATTTTTAAAACCTGAAGACGCGATTAATTGGAGTCGTATTAGATACAGTACAGAGACATTGAACTAGTAACCAGGTCAAGAAGACAGAAGACTAGACCTTGCTACGAGTGTCGAAAATCATTCGTGTAAAAGTTCAAACAGGTCGGTTCTGTTGGCTTTTGTTCAATGTCCTAATTTTGCGACAACATCTACCATTGAGATAAACATATTTAAATTAATGTTAAATATCAACAATTAAATAACCATAATCCATGAAATAAAAGGGACAACAGGAAACACCTACAATGACTGAAAATTATAGATACATGCCACACTCTGCCAGGGAACTACACAGGAAAAACACAAATAAGACAAAAGACAAACATAAACAACGATAGGAACTCGGGACAGCCGGACTTGGTACCGGCACTAGCAAAAGCCAGCAGTAGGGTTAAGCCGGTTTATGGGTACCCAAACCTCCCCTTTATCTGTTTCGTTTCCCATGGTCTGGAATCATTTTCCGTGCACACCATTTCCATACCCCTAGTGTCTGAGTTCTTGGCGAACGGTTTACTTAAGCTGAGATATATTTGGGTTAGTCCGGTTGAATATTGAGAAAAATGAAAAAAAATCTGTTTTAAGTAGCATTGGATAATGTTTTGACTCGGTTGAGAATAACATTTAGTCTTGGTTTTTAAGATTTTAATAGGGGTGTTCCTATTCTTCAATATAAAACATGTTAATACGAAAGTAGCATGCAAGCAAAGACATAATAGGGCAACCTTTATAGCACACCACTAAAAATTTACTTAAGTTTCATCTTTTCAGCTCCTTAAATTTTGAATAGATGAGATAGCTAAAATAATAACCTTAGGAACGAATATAAGTTTGGCAATCTATTCAAATTTAAAATGCTGAAAATAATAGATTATTTGTATATGAGTATGTCTTACATACAAAATACATGTCAAGTAGAATTTAACTGTTTAAGTGGTCTTTGTTTACTTTGTTTTTATTTTGCCGTTTTGTTACTGGGAGGATTAAAGTTAAGGATTCTTAATACAGATGTTTAAATTACCCTTCAAGTACACAAACATAACAAAACATAAACTAGAGGAATGTATTCGAAACGAATACTATATCTCGCCGTCCTGACATAATTTGTTCCAGGGGTCATGCTTATAATACTAAATTATTGACCCGGCCTGACTACCCTCACAGATAATTTTTCCTAATTGGAAAAGTTTGAGTTACCATTGTCGGCTGAGAGTAGATTAAGTGATGCATATTTTTATGTGCTTTATTTTACTGTCTTTACATGTTTAATATAACATAATTTGTCAAATTGTTTTTATGAAATTAAGGTATCAATTTCATAAATACCATCCAATAGTATTATCTCTGATTAAAGTGTCGTATGTAGCAATGACGATAATAATTTTTAGGTGTAACTATTAGCTGACAACTTCAATTAAGATATTAAGAAATAAATAATTTTCCCATTAAATCGGAAATCAAATTATAATATGATGAATGGAGGTCATGTGGTGGGGGTTGGGAATACATTGTATATGAGTATGACGATATTCCAAATGTCTGTAATTGTAGTAAGTTTATCATGAATTGGAACTAATTTTGAATTTATCAGACTTTTTCGAATTAGGACACTTACATGTTGTATTTGTTAGAAACATGAGTTTATAAATTAACTAAGCTGTGCACAACTTTCATTCGTCTGTTCACTAGATTTTATTCGTCTGTTGGTTTTTAAATTTTACCTGTTTAGGCTGTTATCAGTACAAATACTATTTTTAGTAATAATTTTAATTAGCAAATATCTCATTAACAGTTAGACTAATTAACACATAAAAGTACATGGACACAGATCAAATGGTAATTTGGTATATCATGAAAATTTGGACATCGTGAGTGCAGTGGTTTTTGCAAACAAGCGAACACAAATTTTGTGACGGAACCCACGAGTAAAAACAATATATCTCCCACCTCTCTGAGGCGGGGACATTTTTACCCCAAGATGAAATTCAGAATTAATCAATGCAGTACGTGCGATTGGTGGAAACTTATTATAATAAAATCACCTATACACTAGTTATATAGAATTCATTAATATTTATTCACTTTTAATATCTTTGACCTGAATCCCGGATATGTTAATGTCAGGGGTCGGATTTAAAATATTTTCCATAAAAATACCAACCCTTTTTATAGCCCCTATTTTCACCAAGAAGAGCAATAGGAACCCCCATTTTTCATTCCGAAATTTGAAAGATCTCAGTACCGATAAATTATTAGAGGGACCCCGGAGTTGAAATTCGGTTGCAACTTTTTTTAGAATTGCGTCACACTGGGGTACCCCCTATATGGAAATAGCATTATGAATAATTGCGCATTTGTAACCAATAAACACATAACAGTTTACAAAGGGGAACAACTCAAATTGCATTTCATACAAAAAATTAATATATAAAATATCCCTTTGTTTACTCGATCGGTTTGTCTCACAAATGTGATCAAAATGTGTTTTTTTTTCAGTTTTCCAGAATTTCAGATAATGTTTAGTTGGCATGCAGACTTCTTATACTAAACACAAATTTAAAATACAGAGATGAAATAGTTACTTCAGCATGTTCGAGTTTTAATTAGAGTAAATTTGTACATAGTTGAGACAAACAACGTGACATGCAAAATTTTAACCTTACTTGTAAAACATACTAAAACAATAACAAACCAGTATTGTCGTCTCAATTCGTGTAGCTGTGAATTGCCGTGATTTTGGATTTATGATTTTAGAATTTCCCCTTTCCTCGTTCTTGCTTCGGTATTCGTTTGCCGATGTATTGGTATCAGTTTGAGTGAAAAGACAACAACCTTCCTTGTATCTACTGTGTACTTAAGATACAAAAATGCCCTTACAAACAGAGATGCATTGCTGGGTCTGCCAAATGCAACATAAAACCTAATTCTAAGCTCTGCCTTCATTGCCTACTGCAGTCAAAGACAACCTAAAGATATACAGTGATAAAGAATACTAAACAAGTGGACTGAATGAGATGCAGATATTCGAAAACTCAAAAGACTTATTAGAATATCCATCTGAACTCAACCACTGCAACAGTTTCAAAACGTTTGATTTTTGTACACTCTATACATTATTTTATATGTACTACTCTCCCACATGATAAGCTAAAGTCAGTACTCCGGGATTTAAGCTGGATCGGTGGTATTCCGCCAATTTGTTTTCGTGTTTCATGCTTTGATAGGTATTTTTCATTAAAGAAATATACAAATTAACGTTTTGACACATCTTTAAAATATTTCGCTTAAAATTCAAATAATGGGCCCATTTCACTAAATTTAGAATTCATTTTAGACAAAAAATCAGAATATTATTTATACTGTAAAATTCTTTGAAATGAAAATTTAACAAGGTAGGTAATTTCAAAAAGTATTTTACAAAGAAATCACTATGAAAATTTGATTTTGTGAAATAATTACATAATAAAGTCCGTGACCCCTATTTTTCTTTTTTGTCTTTAGAAAGTTCAATACAGAGGCTAGCAATATTTGAAATTAAACAAAATTCTCATGGATGTAAGTTGAATAATTTAAAAAAAATGATAATTTTCCCTAACATTTCAACTAAAAATTTCCTATTTTCAGCGCAAGATTGTGGGCTAATATTGTACGTGACCGACAATTTTTATTCTATTTTTTGGAAGTTCAATTTTTGAAGTTTATTTCTGAAAACTATTGAAAAATTCTGATGGATTTCGCTTTGTCCCCCGAACCACCTTAATACACCAGACTATTTGTACTGTAAGAAGATATTCATATTCAGTGATTGGTAAAGACGGGGCCTATTTTGTTAAAAATAACACTTATTTACACAAGAAGTATAAAGAAGGATGCCATCGCAATGTTAGAATTATTATTGAAAACATATTTTGTAGAATTTACAGGACAAGTTTTCCATCAGACAATAGAGAAACTCATGGGTACTTATTGTGCTCTACTTTTGGCAGATTTGTTTCTATATTCACATTAAGCAGATTTATACAAGGGCTAGTTGAGAAAAGAAACAAAAAGCTAGCCAAGTCCTTCAGATGATTTTTTTTCATTAAACAATCCTCATTTTATGTATAACCTTCATCTGATATATTGAAATGAACTCGAAATTAAGGAGACCATAGATACACCATCATCAGCATCATATACATGGACTTATACCTCTACATTGATTCTGGCACCACAAAACAAAACTTTACGACAGGCGTGATGATTTTGACTTTCCATTAGTGAACTTTCAGTTTTTGAGCAGTTATTTCAACATCTTGGGCATATGACGTCTTCATTTCACAACTCTTTTGCTATTGAGGTGCATGTAGTCATTAAAGCAATTCTGTCATCAAAGCGAAAATAGTGTCTCAAAAACTTATAGATCAAGGGTATGAAATAACAAAATACCGAAGTTACTGTTAATTTGGTTTCTGCAAATGACCATTTCGACACCTTTTTGGTTGATGGACTTCCAAATGTTTGGTTTGATCTGCACTGATGAGACATAAGTTGTTGAAATGCGTATATGCAGAAAATGGTTTAACAGTCAACTTCGGTATTTTGTTACTTATATCTCTTCAGTGCAGATAATATCCAAACATTTTGAAGACCATTAAAGCAAAGATGTTTAAAACTGATAGAGAACAAATTACCAAATATGATCTAAATGGAAAGCCAAAATCAGTTAAGGACAGGCCTTTGCATGCTGGAGATACTCCTTAGTTTCCAACAAAAGGTACAAAAAATTAGATATTGCAAGTTTTCAGGGATTGTCACTACAGAAGTTTTATGGTCGTCACCATGATTTTACAGACCGTAACAATTATTCTATTTCACAGATGAGAATAGATATTTTTTGGTAGATCCAGAGTTTATTACCGAACTGACTAACACCGACTGTGACAAAACCTGAGTTTTGTACACAACAATTCAATTCCAACACAAATTGAAACTGCATGACAAAGACAAAACAAATAAACATGTACAGCATAACGAAATTTACTGTTTTATGCAACTTTGGTATTTTTTTGTATTTTTCACTGGCTTTGGGACGGGTGCAACACGTGGAGCAGATCAGGCTTACCCTTCCGGAGCACCTGATGATATATCAAGTTTTTGTAGGGGTTCACATTGCTAGACATAAGTGCTTTAGTTTTGTGGCGTTTTTGTTCATTTTTGTTTATTTGTTTTGTCTTTGTCACACTTTTGCAATCCGTGTTGGATATGAATTGCCATGATTTTTTTTTCATTTTTGATTTTCGAATCCCCCTTTCCTCATTTTTGCTTTAGTATTTGTTTGCCGATGTATTCTAAAAAACACTATTTATTATCCCCGCACTTTCGAAGAAAGTTCGGGGATATTGTAATACCCTCCGTCCGTCCGTCCGTCCGTCCGTCCGTCTGTCCGTCCGTCTGTCCGTCCGTCCGTCACACTTTTCTTGTGACTCAAACTCCTCCTACATTTTTGGATTTAGGGATTTAATTTTGTTGTAGAATTGTTGCATGTAGTGTGCAGATGCGCAATAAGCTTTCGGATTTTCGATATTGGTCTTGGTGCAAACAAGAGGCCCCATGATGTCAATTTTTACACATGTGGCATGTGACACAAACTCCTCCTACATTTATGGATTTAGGGATTTAATTTTGTTATAGAATTGTTGCATATAGTCTGTAGATGCGCAATAAGCTTTCGGATTTTTTTATATTGGTCTTGGTGCAAACAAGAGGCCCCATGATGTCAATTTAAACAAAGACCAAAAGATGTGGATTAGACACATGTAGCATGTGACACAAACTCCTCCTA
>MJUU01000014.1:255750-278325 GCA_002080025.1 Modiolus philippinarum | reverse complement strand
GGGGGGGGGCGTACATATTTTTGGATGCCTCGATGAGAATATTTTAAGCTCGGGAAAGTAGAGATTTCGGGAAAGACTTGCACCGGAAATTGTGATTTCATCAGTCTTTAAGTTCCTTTGTAGTTCGGGATTTTGAGATTTAGTAAAAAATAAATATTTTACGAAAGCACATGGAGTAAATGAACATGAGACCATAACACATATGTTTACTCCAACTGCAATAATTTTTTTGAGCTGTATGGCCATTTCGGAAAATAATTCCTCATCAGCAGCACTAGAATCTAAACAAAAGAAATCCATAATTTCAAATAATGTTTAAAAATGCATAAAACCAAAGGAAATCCGAATAATCAGCAATATCAAATATAGCTATGGGCAAAACTACGATGGAGGGAGTTAATCCTTCGAATTAAGAATTTACATAAATTTAGATAATAGTAATTGAACAATGTGTACACATGAAATGTTATCTCATGTACAAGTACACGATATCTAGAAAAATAAAGAGCATACATCTCTACCACGGGGAATTGTCCACACTGCAATAAAACTCGTTATTACGGGATGAAATCTCAACCGCCCTCTCAAGTCCGGTTCCAATTTGCAAAGTAGTTTGAAACAAGATCTCTAAATAAGTGTTCCTAGAATGTTCAATTTTAAGCTATATTTCAAGCTGGCAGACATTTTAAGCTTAGTTAGGACCCCAAAAAAAAAAACAATTATATCTTTACAAAGTACCACCTAAGGACTATTGTGGCTAAATTTGGTTCCAATTGGTCCAGAAGTAGTTTCAGGGGAGAAGATCTTAGAATGAAAAGTTTATACCAGATGGGCGCCAGACGGACGGACGACGGACAAAAAGTGATGGTGAGCAAAAACTTGGATTTTTGACATTCAAGAATTTGATACATTTTTGACACAGATATAGAACAATTAAAGCGTTGTTCTAGTTTACCATTGTTTACCGTTGTTCTAGTTTTACCATGTATTTGTCTCATTTGCTTTTACTCCATATCCTTTCTATCAATTATATGGCAAAAACAACGCAGATATAAATAAGTATTGTTCAATAAATTATATTGAATTGCAAATAGAATATAATTCTCAATTTTGTGAAGCTCACATAAAAGTTTGAAAAACTAAAGTAATTTGCAAACATATTCCCTATTACATCTATGAAAACTAGAGCTGTCGGCAAAGCCAGACTAATACCCCCCGCAACTGCATTTGAGAATCAAGGCATTTCATTTTGAAATTTGACCTTCAAACACATGGTAATTGGAAAGGTCAAAGTCAAGGTCAGAGTGACCTAAATTTGGACCAGGACACATTGCCTTCCCATGATGCATCCACTCACCAAGTTTGATAATCCTAGGTGCTACGGTACAAAAGTTCTGCTCCGGACACGAAATGCACATTGTTTTTCTATCATAAAGGTCAAAGGTCAAAGTCAAGGTCACGGTAACCTAAATTTGGTACGTGACACATCTTCCAAAGATGCATCCACACAACAAGTTTGATAATCCTAGGTGCTAGGGTACAAAAGTTCTGCTCCGGACACGAAATGCACATAGTTTTACTATCATAAAGGTCAAAGTCAAGATCATAGTGACCTAAATTTGGTAGGCGACACATCAACTTCTCATGATGCATCCACACACCAAGATTGATAATCCTAGGTGCTACGGTACAAAAGTTCTGCTCCGGACACGAAATGCTCATGGTTTTACTATCATTAAGGTCAAATGTCAAAGTCAAGGTCACAGTGACATAAATTTGGTACGCGACACATCGTCTTCCCATGATGCATCCACACACCAAGTTTGATAATAATAATAGGTGCTACAGTACAAAAGTTCTGCTCCGGACACGAAATGCACATGGTTTTCTATAATAAAGGTCAAAGGTCAAAGTCGAGGTCACAGTGACTTAAATTTGGTACGCCACACATCGTCTTCCCATGATGCATCCACACACCAAGTTTGATAATCCTAGGTGCTACGGTACAAAAGTTCTGTTCCAGAAATGAAATGCACATGGTTTTACTATCATAAAGGTCAAAGGTCAAAGTCAAGGTCACAGTGACGAAGATTTGGTACGCGACACATTGTCTTCCCATGATGCATCCACACACCAAGTTTGATAATAATAGGTGCTATGGTACAAAAGTTCTACTCCGGACACGAAATGTACATGGTTTTACTATCATAAAGGTCAAAGGTCAAAGTTGAGGTCACAATGACCTAAATTTGGTACGCGACACATCGTCTTCCCATGATGCATCCACACACCAAGTTTGATAATCCTAGGTACTACGGTACAAAAGTTATGCTCCGGACACGAAAGGGGACGGACGGACAGACAGACGGACAGACGGACAGACATGGTGATTCCTATATACCCCCCCAAACTTCGTTTGCGGGGGGTATAATTAGTTATTTACAATGCATTATTCATAAAAAGACTTTTTATTCTCCAGAAGAAGTCCTCTTATTAATCTTTATGTGAAGAAAAACACGTAATATCTTCGTGAGAAGAGACACATATTTCTTATTGGTAGCTTAATAAGTAAAATGTTGCAATGTTTTTATGACAACTGTTTAGTATTTCCAATTTATTAATACAATCCCCTGGTTTATTAATCGCGATGAGAGCCTTTGTAATGTTTACGTGCCCTATATTTAAGTAAGATAATGTCCAGAATAGAAAAAAAACTACATACTTTAAGACTGATCCTGTATCGATCACCTGACAACATGCTTCTAATCCACTCAAAATGCTGATGTCCAAAAGTGTACAACATAATTCCTGTGAAGTTTTGTCGAATTTACTTCAATGGTTTCAGAAAAGATGAAATGTGATTTTCACATGTCATTCAACTTTAAACAATACTCAAAGCTGGCAGTCATGTTTTATGTCTTTGTTGTAAAGGACAATCCATACAATCAATTTTTTGTCCTTTGATATAAAAGCATAGGTGATCAACGATTACAAAGTTCACCTCGCTATGGCACATTGTCAGAGCAACCCCAATTTGCCGGGATGCTGATGATGATCTACTATCAAAAATGCATGCATAAACAAGAACCTATGATGAAAAATTTCTGAGAAATGACCTCACATTTATACATTAATATAAGTTGATCATGCGTAAAATGTAGGTTAAAATGACCTAATTTTGTCTGAATGCTGACCTACCATCACAGAGGCATACACATGCACATGCAAGATGATCCTACCATGTAGAGTAACTGAGGTCTGAACTCAGACGTGAACTTGAATATAAGTCGTTCAAGTGGAAAGTATAGGTCAAAGTGACCTAATTTTGTCTGGATACTGACCTATCATCAGAGATGCATGCATATGCAAGGTTACATGATGCTATAATGTAAAGTGACTGAGATCTGAACTCGGACGTAAACTTGAATGCTAGTCGTTCAAGTGGAAAATATAGGTCAAAATGACCTAATTTTGCATGGATGCTGACCTACCGTCAGAGATGCATGCATATGCAAGGTTACATTATTATTATTTATTATTATTATTATACTACCATGTGAAGTGACTGAGATCTGAACTCGGACGTAAACTTGAATGTAAGTCGTTCAAGCGGAAAATATTGGTCAAATAACTAAATACCAAAGTTACTGTGAATTTGTTTTCTGCATATACGCATTTCGGCAACTTATGTCTCCTCAGTGCAGATAAAATCTAAATGTTGGAAGACCATCAAAGTGACGAATTGTTGACCTACTATCAGAGATGCATGCATATTCAGGGTTCATGATTCTACCATGTATAGTGACTGAGATCTGAACTCGGACGTAAACTTGTATGTAAGTCGTTCAAGTGGAAAATATCGGTCAAAGAGACCTAATCTTCATGGATGCTGTTAGATAGCCCAAGATGCATCTGTATGCAAAGTTTGATGGTCCTTACCTTCATAGTTACCAAGTTATATACCTGGATGTGGACCCGGACGTAGACGCGGACGCCGGGGGTACATTGTACTCAAATAGTCCAACTCAACTTCGTTGAGGCAAACAATAAATGATAGTATCGCTTAATTATTTTTGCCATATGAAAAACAAACCAAGATACAAAAATAGACATTATAATGACCAAATTCCAATGATGTTATTGTGATTTGAATAAAAATCATGGAAATGTCAATTTTGCCTTAGATATATATAGAGTAAGGGTGAAAATCTTAACCGTATTTTGCATCACACTGAAAACTTCTTGTACTTTATACACTGCATTAAGATTGCAAATGCATAGCTCATACCAAGTAATCGAAATGTGGCATACTTATATTTCATATATGACAGCTGCAACAATTCACCCTTGGGTATTGTAGTACCCAAATTTTGGGTATTGAATTTTGGAATGCTGAAAATCCGATTTTCGCGAATACCAGACAAACTAGAAAAACTGTGAGCAAAGCTCACAAAAACATACCCTCGCTCCCCCATTTGATTCCAAATGTACAAAATTCACAAAAAAATTCAAGCCGAATCAAATTTTTAAATAGCTGGTGCACAATGGCAATATGTACTGAACATTCTGTGAAAGTTTCATTGAATTTCATCAAATGGTATAGGAGGAGTTGTAGCCACAAAGTAGGTACCCTATGGCGGACGGACGAACGATTGGACGGAAGGACGGACGGAAGGACGGACGAACGGACAGACACCATGATTACTATATACCGCCCGCTAAAGCGGGGGTATAAATATACAAAATTTCAGTCCTCCTTTCGCGTTGAAAATGCATATAGGCATCTTTTAGATAGAAAGCAAGACATCAATATATTTTGTTCATATTCTTTTAAAGACAAGCAAGCATTTCTAATTTTAGGCATTATTTTTGGAGGGTAGCCAGGGTGACATTTTTGGCATTTTGAGTTATAATGAACACTTCATGTGTTTCCACTTATGTTTCACGACATTGGCGCATTTCTTACAACAGCTAATTTGAAAACATCTAGATATACCTTTTAGATTTGACAGATATAACAATTTTGAAGAGAATTTTTGAAAAAAAACTCGAATGATGAAATTTCTCATTTTTCACCAATATCGGGCTATGTTAAAATACCAGAGTATCATTCATGCAAAATTGATGTGTGCAATACAATTGTTGTGTGTTTATATCATTTTGACATAGACAAAAACATGTTTGTGTTTTAGCAAATATTTGTTTTAGGTATATAGTAATGCTTTATGGATGTATTAAAGCTAAATTGAATATAATAAATTTTAATTGTATATTGTATACCAGTTTTAATGCATTTATTACACTCGAAAACAAAAATATTGAAAGATCTTTAACAATTGGTGTTTTTCCAAATAATAGCTCGTTCGTCGAAATATGTTTAAATGTTATTTATCGAAGAAGGGACTTTTATATATCAAAAACGATTGTTAGATTCACATTTAGTCCTTTATATACAGGACAACGAAGGTAATGTTAAACCAGTTATAAGTAAAACAAATCTACATTTCTTATGGTTTTATATTTAAATGATAAACAACAACAACTGCAATAAATTGTCTTTCAATTTAACATTTTGACCAAAATGGAAAATGACGTTAAGTCATTATTCGAATTTTAACAAAACGTTTCAATTATTAGAAAAAGGCAACTTTGAAAATTTGGAAATGTTGCACATAAGTCAATGCCCCGCCTACGTCTAAATGAACCAGAACAAGCCATTGGAATGTTGAATGCAGGAATGATTCTGGTTGAAGTTGCGAATCATTAAAGTGACAGGAATGATAATTTAAACGACGTTACGTCAGGACAAGCATATCCGGATAATACACATACGTAACCAGTTTGTGAATGCAGCTGTTACATCACACTACATCATCGGTCTCATCCGTAACAGAATTTCTTCGATTAAAAAAGTCTCGTTCACTTGTGAGATGTAATAGACTGACGTTGCAGCAAGTGTTTTTAGCGATGAAACAATATTTTATCTTAAGTTTTGTGACGGTAAGGCCAGAGTGTACCACAGACGCAATGGTGTCTATGTACAGGAAACCGATTGTTTTGGTATGATGTAATAATGGCATGGGAAGAAATAGCACGCAATGACCACACATAATTCAAAATTATTGATGGTAACCTAAATGTGATACGGTATAGGGACGGAATTCCTCCTCCTGTGCTAACCCCGATTTCCTGCGTAGGAATCGTTTTAATCACCTATCCCAACAGGACAATGTCCGGTGTAACGCGGCACGGCTGTCTATGGACTACTTGAATAATAACCATGTCCGCTTGCTACACTGCCCAGCAATATCTCCTGATATGTCTTCAATCGAGTATATATGGAATCAACTTGGACGTCGTGTCAGAAATGACAGACATCCCTCAGAAACGCTTCCCGAACTTCGAGCAGCACTGATGAGAGAGTAACATAATATCCCAGAAGACTTCAAGACTCTTATTGTTTATATGCGACGACGGCGCAAGACAGTTATGAACGCAAGAGGAGGTCATATAAGATATTGAAGCGTGAACTTGATTTTTGTCACAATCTGTGTAAAGTAAACCGGAAATAATGAAAAATTATGAATTAAATGTTGAAAACTTGCCACAGTTTTTATGAAAATATTGAAACTTTAACAATGTTGTAAAAATTTGGTATCAATTGCTTGATATAAAAAATTGTGTTGATAAAATATTAGTGTAACGTTTCTTTTTTGCATAGAATATCATTGAACTTACACAATTTCAAGAATAATGTTGAGATATATGTCAATTTTTTGCAGATACGGATCCAAGGGTGCAGGGTTAAACGCCCCATCCGTTTTTTGGGAAAAAAAATCATGCCGAATATCAATAAAAACTTGCAAAAAATCGAGTGGAAACCTGTCTTTCCTGAACCCGATTGGAATCAGGACTGGATCGGCCGGTGTATTTTGTAGTAGAGGTAAGATTTTTATGCTTTTTTGTATCGTTTTGGGAACAGAAATGAGAGTTATAAGGATTTTTTGTAAAGCTGGAATATTGCATCTGTTTATATCTCTTTATTTTATAAACGGAATGTAACATTCAAAATTCTGAAGCAAACAAATATTATTCTCCAGTATTTCGTTTGGTGGGTGGGTTCTGTTTCACCATAGCGTTCATGTAGAAAAAATAACTCAATAAGTTATAGTAAGATATAGTAAATTTAAAGATACCAAAGAAGGCTTTTACTTCAAAAAAAATTTTTTTTTTAAATCTAAAAGATATTATTTAAGATGATAAACAGATTATATATATTTTTCTATAGATAGTCATTACTCAAATATTAAAATTATTCAAACATTCATTATTCAAATTACTTATGTAAGCGATTTCAGATAAATGATTTATAATATCAATGGGTTGACAAGGGTTGGGTGCATTTCTCTTATTGTATATTGACGAAGATGGGCGTTTGAAATCTAAGCTATATGACAAGCGTGATGATTTTAATTTCCCAATTGTACACTTTCCCTTTCTTAGTAGTAATATACCTACCTCTCAACCCTATGGAGTGAACATTTCACAGTTGATTCGTTACTATCGAGCGTGTAGTTTGTACCGTGATTTTTTGAAAAGAGCAAAAACACTGTCCAAAAAGCTGCTTAGTTAGGGATTTGTTGAACCTATGTTAATTTCATCCCTCAAGAAATTCTATGGACGTCACCATAACATCGTTTAAAGATATGACATGTCAGTGTCCGAAATGAAATTGTACATTTTCAGCTAGATTCACGTCTTCCCGAATTTGAATACTGACTTTGACTCAGAATCACAGAAAAAATATACAGAGGAAGAAGTGATTAAAATGTTAGAGTTTCTGATCGACAATATATTTGTCCAGTTTGGAGGACTTGTTTTTCAACAGACTATCGGAATTCCAATGGGCACAAACTGTGCGCCTCTTTTAGCCGATCTATTTCTCCACTCATATGAAGCTGAATTCATCCAAGGGCTTCTTCAAAATAAAGATAAAAAACTGGCCCAGTCCTTTAATTTCAGCTTCCGTTATATAGATGATATTTTATCACTAAACAATCCTCGCTTTGGTGATTTTCTTCATCTTATCTATCCAAAAGAGCTAGAAATTAAGGATACTACAGATACTTCCACATCAGCCTCGTTCCTTGACCTTCATCTTGAAATTGACAAAAGAGGTACACTACAAACTAGGCTATATGACAAACGTAATGACTTCACTTTTCCAATAGTCAACTTTCCCTTTCTTTGTAGAAACATTCCAAAAGCACCAGCATACGGAGTTTACATCTCCCAACTCATTCGCTACTCAAGGGCCTGTGGTCGATACAGTGACTACCTTGATAGAGCTCGGTTGCTTACAAATAGGCTACTTAAGCAAGGGTATGTTGCCCATAACTTGAGGTCATCACTACAGAAGTTTTACGGTCGACATCACGATCTTGTGGACCGCTATGAGATATCTGTTTCCCAGATGACAACAGATCTTTCTCTTTGCCAGTAAAGTTTGTTTTTCCTCTACCGGATTTGACTTTACTACCGGAGTTGACATGTTCAACACGGCGGGTGTCTTATAAGAAGCAGGAGATGCTTACTCTACCGGTGCACCTGATCTCACCCATGGTTTTTATTGGGTCCGTGTTGTTCATTTTTGTATATGTGCGTGTCTTCATTTTCTTTTCTGTGTCATGCTCATGTTATGTCTTCGTTTTTTTGTTTTTCCGACGTTGCCATTGTCCTTGGATTGTTCTTTTTAGACTGACGGTTCGGTTCTCACTTACTTTGACATTTTCCCGGATTGAATTACTCACAGTATTTCGGGTGCTGTAAACAGAACAGGGCATACTTAACCTTCCGGGGCACCTGATGTCACTCTCAGTTTCACTGGAGTTCACACTGTGAGTGCCTTTGTTTTGAATATTGTAATTTCTATTTCTGTGCTTTGTATCTGTCTAACGTCATTGTTTTCTGTGTTCTCGTTTTAGCCGTGTCTTTAGACTTCGATTTTTGTAAATTTCACTCCTTTGTTCCTTCGGTACTCTACTGCCGTTGTTCTTTTATCTTCACTTCTTCTCATCTCTTCTGTGTCCAGTTCCTTTCTTATGGTCTCCCATTCTTTTCCATTTCTCCCTTTCTTGTCCCTTTCGCATTCCTCCTCTCTCTCCTTTCTCCCAGTTTTCATTTGCCCTGTCCGCCTCCTTATCAATTTGAAGTTTCTAAATTATAATATTTTCCTTATCTGCTACATTTCACAAGACTCAGTCTCTATAGCTGCCTATTATCAAGCATTTGACAAGTTAATGTGTTTCCCTTTCCATCTTTGAAGCTATTTATCAAAGCAACGAACCACTGGTAACGTCAGAATACGTTGCTGGTCAATTCTTTTCGATTTAAATGTTCTGATTTATTAGCTGCACGATCGTGTAGTCGTGACAGAGCATTGAATTCGTGTAATTCATGATTTCCTGTGTTTCAATATTGAAGTACTCTCAGCACATATTGATCTTAGAGTCAGTTGAGCAAAAGTCAAGGTCACATGACGTATGTTTTAATTTCTACTTTAGATTTTGATTTTAACGAGAATTTAAGATTTTGTTTGCAAATCACACATATCTGGGATCGAGTAAGAGAAGCAGGTGTATGAATCAGGAATTTTGCTTACAGTGTAATAAATGTATGTAAGCTTGATCTTAAATGTCATGTCAGTTTTAGATTTTAAAACAGTTTGCCAGAAGTAAATACTGAATTTTAAATAACGGAATAACTATTGGCAAAGAGAGATTACTATTCAAAATAATATACAAAGATTATATTCTGTATTTAATGGAAACAGTGAAAAAAGTAAATAAAGCAATTGTTATGATCAAATCAATCAAATTCATTTTGTGTAATTTGAGTCTCTAATAAAATTAATGTACATGTAGTGTTGTGTGACATATAGGGATCAGTTTAGTCGTCTTGCGTCCGTCTCACTTTTTCGTAATACTTTTCTCAGCAACTATAAGTTACAACCACTTGAAATTTTATATGTGACTGTAATACGTGGTTTAACATTGCCTTTGTTGAATTCAGATCTGTCTGACATCTACATCTATTTAATTTTGTTTTTATAATATTTATTAACTTGATATATATGAAATACTTGTATATGGGACACGTTATGAATATTTTCCAGGGCTGTGATAAGAGCTTGTATGAGAGCGGTCATAGCTAGAAAAGGTCAGCTGAGAGCAGTCATGGCCAGAACAGACTTAGGTAGAACGGTCATGGGTAGAACAGGTCAGAGCTGCGACTGCAGAACGGTCAGGATTCTAGCTATGACCATGACTGGTCAGAGCGGTCAGGGCTCTAGAGCAGACTTAGAGCTGTTCTAGAGCAGACTTGATACCTGTTCTAAGTTAACTTAGAGCAGCTTTTATGACTGTTTCAAGTTAACTTTATTAGAGGTTATATCTGCACCCACTGTACTTTTCGTTAACCGCCGCTTGGGATATTTTTAACAAAAACTGTCAATGGAAAAAAAATCGTAGTACTTTTCAGCAATTACAAATCACAGCCCTTTAAATTTGCTATGTGACTTTAACATCATATTACTCTTTTAAAATTAAAGTCATGGAATGATCGGATACTGTACATGTTTCAAAGGGTGGATTACCTTACTCAACATTTGCAGTAATATATCTAAATTTCTTAAGGAACAAGGGCATCTGTGATACAATGTATGATATGGGTATAAATTTATGTGTTCTATGAGATATTTTATACCAATTACTATACAAACCTTCAATTTCACAAATTAAAGGCCCCCCACTGTCTCCTTGACATGTGTCGGCTTTATCTCCACTTGCATAACCAGCACATAGCATTCTATTTGTAATACGTTTATTTCCGTGATGACGTTTACAATCTTCGAGACTCATTAATGGAACTTCTGCTTTTCTCAGTTCAGATGGTGATTGCTCTAAAATAAACATCATATACAATATTCGCAAATTTATAACTTGAACAAGTTTTGTTAAAGTGTTTTTGTTTTACTAATTCAAATACATTTCATCAATTCCGATGATTGTCGTGACAGTTTAACATCTGCCGTATTTTGTTGCACACTGAGCAATCAAGAAGACATGGTTCAATGTGCAACGCAATCCTGATAATGATATTAAATAAGTGCAATTGAGTTTTATGCAAAATATCAACAAACTCGTAGCAGTAGGTAACTATTCTGGTTGGACATAGTCCCTCACCTTGAGGCTTCTCTGTTCTTCCCCAGCCAGATATATGACACATTGTCCCTGGTATATATGGAGTTGTATCATTTGGTAAACATGCTGGTTGGACAAAGTAATTGAACTGAATTCCAATACCATCTCCCTTTTTTATTTTTACCAATGCTACATCATTGTCATATGAGGAAGCTAAAATAATAATAATTATACATGTTATGTATTCATATGCCACCATGGAAATATATTTAAATTCTAGATCAAGATACAATTCATGTGTGTTAAATATTTGATTTCATTCGTTACTATCTGACTGATAAAACGAAATGCAAAAATAGTTTAACGAGGACTTCAAGGAACGATGCATAAAAATACATAATCCAATCTTTTAAAAGATCATACTTAGAAACAAGAGGCTCTCAAGAACCTGTATCGCTCACCTTGGCCATGGCTGACGCATTAAGTCAAAATAATCCCAATGTTTAACGGTCTCATTTTCAAGTTTGTTTATAGACATTGATGTTATATGATCCAAAATTCAATTATGTTCTCCATTGGCAGCTTTCTTTTATCTGATGCAGACCAACTGACACCTTTCTCGAAGCCCACCTAAGGACCATTGTGTCTTACTTTGATTCTAATTAGCAAAATATTTTCAGAGAAGATCTTTGAATGAATTCCCTGGTTTCAAATGGCCAAGTTGTTTCAAAGAAGATCTTTAAATGCATTTCGCCATTGGTCCAATGCTAAACTATATTCCCCGCTGGCCCCATCTTGGATGTTATGCAGACATGCTATATTTGATATTACTGATTATTCGGATTTCGTTTGGTTTTATGCATTTTAAACATTTTTTGATATTATGGATTTCCTTTGTTTGGGTTCTAGTGCTGCTGATGAGGAATAAATTTCCGAAATGGCCATACAGCTTATTAAAATTATTGCAGTTGGAGTTATCATATGTGTTATGGTCTCATGTTCATTTACTCCATATCATTTCGTAAAATATTTAATACAGGAGTTTGTCTTTTATTGCAGTGTGGAGTTGGTAAAACAATTCCCCATGGTAGAGATGTATGCTCTTTATTTTTTCTTAGATATGGTGTACTTGTACATGAGATAATATCTCATGTGTACACTTAGTTCAATTATTATTATCTAAATTTATGTAAATTCTAAAACCGAAGGATTAACTCCCTCCATCGTAGTTTTGTCCTTAGCTATATTTGATGTTACTGATTATTCGGATTTCGTTTGGTTTTATGCATTTTAAACATTTTTTTGATATTATGGATTTCCTTTGATTGGGTTCTAGGGCTGCTGATGAGGAATAAATTTCCGAAATGGCCATACAGATTATTAAAATTATTGCAGGTGGAGTTAACATATGTGTTATGGTCTCATGTTCATTTACTCCATATCATTTCGTAAAATATTTAATACAGGAGTTTGTCTTTTATTGCAGTGTGGAGTTGGTAAAACAATTCCCCATGGTAGAGATGTATGCTCTTTATTTTTCCTTAGATATGGTGTACTTGTACATGAGATAATATCTCATGTGTACACTTAGTTCAATTATTATTATCTAAATTTATGTAAATTCTAAAACCGAAGGATTAACTCCCTCCATCGTAGTTTTGTCCTTAGCTATATTTGATGTTACTGATTATTCGGATTTCGTTTGGTTTTATGCATTTTAAACATTTTTTTGATATTATGGATTTCCTTTGATTGGGTTCTAGGGCTGCTGATGAGGAATAAATTTCCGTAATGGCCATACAGCTTATTAAAATTATTGCAGTTGGAGTTAACATATGTGTTATGGTCTCATGTTCATTTACTCCATATCCTTTCGTAAAATATGCTAGAGACATTTTAGAAAGAGGACAAAGTAAGGACCATTGTGACCAAGTATGATTCCAATTGGCCGCGTACTTTCAGAGGAGATCTTTGAATATGTTTCCCCATAGGGTCCAATGTTAAAACCATGTTCCCCGCTGGCGGCCATCTTTCAAGTTTCTGGTTCCAATTGACGCAGTGGTTTCAGAGAAGAGAAAAAGATCTTTGAATTCTTTCCCACTGGGTCCATTGTTATAACCACGTTCCCCGATGGCGGCAATCTTGGATATGATACGGACTTGCCGGACACCTTTTTTTAAAGGAACCACCTAAGGACCATTTGACTTAGTTTAGTTTCAGTTAGCCCAGTAGTGTCAGAGGAGAAGATCTTTGAAATAAGGGTCCAAATTTCGACAAAGAATCCGCTGGTGGCCATCTTCGATGACGTGCAGTCTTTGGTTCCAATTGACGCAGTGGTTACAGAGAAAAATATCTTTGAATGCTTTCCTATTGGGTCAAATGTTAAAACCATGTTCCCCGCTGGCGGCCATCTTGGATATGCGGACTTGCCGGTCACATTTTTTTTTAAAAAGGGCCGCCTAAGGATCATTGTTACCAAGTTTAGTTCCAATTGGCCCAGTATTTCCAGAGAAGATCTTTGAATATGATCTAATTTTCGACAAAGATCCCATTTGCGGCCGTTTTGGATGGCGTGCGGACTTGCCGGACACATTTTTAAAGGGAACCACCCAAGGACTATTGTGACCAAGTTTGGTTGCAATTGGCCCAGCGGTTCTAGAGGAGAAGATGTTTGAATGAAAAGTTTACGACGGACGGATGAAGGACGGACGACAGACGCCAAGTGACGGCAAAACCTCAACTTGGCATAGCCAGGTGAGGTTAAAACAAGATTGCTCCGCGCAGCCATATTGCCCCCGCCGAACAACAATCTTAAGGTAGACCGAGTCTAATAAAAATATCAGACAGATTTTGTAGGTCTGAACTCATATGTTCAAAAAATAAAATAAAAATGATATTTCCCCGATCATCATTTCCTTATGTCGGGCTTTGATAATCAGGCCAAATTCAGTATTTTTCAGAAATACTTACAAAGAATATATAGGGAATTATTAAAACTTGCTTGTTATTTAGCTTTCATATGAAAAAAATATTTTAGAGATATACCCTTCAGCTATATACTGAGCTGAAAAACAAATTATATGTGTAATAGGTAATTAGATGTTGTAAATATTCTATAATGCATTTTATTCATTGTTTTTATTTTGTACGGCCTTAATATTATGCAATTTGTTTAGCCTATTTATGTAACTTGTTTACAATATACAATGGTCAAGTTTATTACACCTTACAACATGTAGAATTTTCTAGAATTTAAATTAAGTTTTTAATTAAAAGAAATTTCCAGAAGTTTTCCTTACATAATCATTTTAGTCATGTGACTATTAGTTAATATGGAATGTTCCAGTCATATCTTGTGAATGATCTTTCTAGAAAGAATAATTGTTTATATATATAAGGTAGCAGAAAAGGATTAGGTCAGTCAGTTTAAAAAGATAATACAGGATTAATGAGTTTATACAGGATTATTACGCACATCTTTTGTATTGGAAATCGAAATTAGTTATTTTGAATCTGTTATCAACTATTTAGTGAGGATTATAAGGAAAATCCATCTAGACATTTATTGGTGGACTTCAGTTAACTATTAAATTAAATTTGGATACTTACTTGGACTTCATTATTGTCAGATAAGTCACTATTTATATATTTTATTTGAAAAATACTGTTTTTTTAGTCTTATTAAAAAGTTAATTCGAGCCAATTTTGTTTTTTATTTTTGCTGACAATTCATTGGTCATTTCTACCACATAACAGAAATTGGGGGCTCATCCGGGATATTCGAAATTGTTTAAGAATATAAATTATATATTTTTATTAAATAGAAAATTTTAAAGTTAGCAGCAAAATTTTTACAGTATGTCATTGATCCAGAACATATTCATGTCTACGTGTCAGGTGGAGAATTTTGAGAAGCTTAAAAAGCACTATTGACAAATATTTTGACTGCTTTTACCAGAGTCAGTCGTTTTTGGACTGAAAAAGTCTGAACAACGTTGAGAATGACTGAGCTTTGTTGATTCAACACTGATCAGTCTTTATCAACACTAGTTTTGACTGAAAATGACTGATAAGAGTTGAGCCAACTCGCTTCAGTCAATCTCAGTCTTTACCTGTGTTGTAGAAGTCTGTCCAGTGTTGAGCCAACAATGGTCAGTCATTCTCAACACTACCTGTGTTGTAAATGACTGATTTTTGTTGAGAACGTCTGTCCAGTGTTGAACCAACATTGGTCAGTCATTCTCAACACTACCTGTGTTGTAAATGACTGATTTTTGTTGAGAATGTCTGTCCAGTGTTGAGTCAACGCAGATCAGTCATTCTAAACGCTACCTGTGTTGTAAAAGACTGATCTGTGTTGAAAATGACTGACCAGCGTTTACTCAATGTTGGACAGACATTTTCAACACGGGTCAGTCTTTTACAGCGCAGGCGGTGTTGAGAACGACTGATCAGAGTTGATTCAACACTGGACAGACATTCTCAACAGATATCAGACTTTTACAACACAATTAGTGTCGAGAATGACTGATCAGAGTTGACTCAACGCTTGACAGACTTTTGCAACACAGACCAGTTAAATGTAAAGATTTTTATTTATTAGATTGATTTATTTAAATTTTTATTCAAATATTTTATTCTATTTTTATTTCTAGTTATTTATCAAATTAATTTTATTTATATGTTTTATTTATTGTTATTTATATTTCTAATATGTTTTATTTATTCTTATTTATAATTTTAATTTTTCGATTATTTAATTTTATTCAAATTTTTAATTATTTATTTATTCATTATTATATAAAGGATTCTCCACTTTCCTGTCTTAATCTGTTTATTCATTCAGTTATCTATTTTTTTATAATATTTTTATTGAAAAAAGAAAGAGTTTACAAAAACCGAACAGATGAATATCATAAAACCCTGATAATCAGTTGGTTTTTATGTGAGCAGTAAAATCGCTCTTTGATATGGCACAGGACATACACACTTGCCCAATTACGGGTTCAAAAGATTGGAATTTATGTAAGTCAAATATAAATGCTAATATTATACAAGTAAGTAATTTTGTCTGAACAGAGAAGCTATTCATAGTCTAGACCATCAATGAACATAACAATGCAGGTGTAAATACACGTTCTGGTTTGTCGAAGATGTGAATTGAACTGAGAAGGTAATACTTAGATACATATTATTCGATACCTTTGATGAACTTGAAAAACAGAAATTTGACTTCATATTTATCAGGTCATTGTAAAGTTTGAGATGTGCACAAGAACTTCATTTTTTTAAAGCATTTCGTTTACATATACAAATAGTAACGAGAAAACTGACAGTCAGAAAGGGCCCGCCCCCTTTTGTGTCCCAGAACCTGTTTGCGGAGTTTCATGGAAATCGTAAAACAATTTTGGGGGAAAAGCTTAAATAACAAAATCACAAGTTATTGTGAATTCAGTTTCTGTATATGGCCATTTTGTTTTGACAACTTTTGTCTCTTCTATTCAGATCAAATCAAAACATTGAAAAGAATTATATGAAAGTCATTTCAAGTTATCATACGACATAAAGCTATTCTCAAAATATGCTCTTTTTCATATAAAATAAATCCCCCCAAAAATTGTTTTCAGACTTTCCTCAAAATCAAAAGGCCAAGTCCAACCTTGAGTGTCAAAATCATTTAAATCCATGAGGGCAATTTAAAGTTATCATACGACCTAGTTTAATTCTCAAAATATGCATTTTTTATATAAAAACAAACTAAGTTTCCCCCCCCCCCAAAAAAAAAATCTTTTCCTGATTTTTCTCAAAAATGAAAGGAAGCTTCCATTGGTCAAGTTCAGCTTTCATTAATAAAAATTATAAAAATCGGTGGAATCAATCTTGAGTTATCGTACGACATAGAAACTGCTGATGGACAGGCTGATCACTATAAGGCCCCGCCATGGAATGTTGCTAACTGGTTAGAAGTAAGCAGTTAGAACCATAACAGATTATATTTCCGTCTCTATGTTAGGTTTTCCTTTGATATATTTACATCGAGAACTATTCTATTTTATTCGAGTTATTTTCCTTCCGGTATCGGACTGATTCCGTTGCTATTCCGTAGCAAGGTAATGCAGGACTTCCGAGTGAAATGTTTTTCACTGAGAAAGTTCTTTTATTACACAAAGAATCAAAACATTCAGCCAACATGAGGACACATTAATCAACTTATCACTGACGATAAAAAGGTTAAGTCTTATTATATAATCTATTTGGTTAGTTATTTGTTTGTTTCTATTATGACGTATTTCAGAATCAATTTATTCAATAAGTAGGAACAGTTCTCAGTCCATCTTTGGTTGAAGTGTGTTGTTTATAGATTTTTCTATATTTTCAATGACCATTTATTGAAAATGTGTTTCGCAATGAAATTGTCTTGTTGTCAATCAACCAGCAGATCCAGTCTTCAGAAAAAAAGGTTTCCGATGAGGTCCAGACAATTTTTGGCCAAGTTTCTTGTCAAAATACCACACGAAATTACAAAAAAATATGAAAAAAGGTTTGATGATACTACCATTTGATTTTCGGGGGAGCTTGGGGATTTGAACAAGTTGAGTTCCATCTCGACCAGATTACTTATTTTCGCCAAATTTCATGTCAAATCATTTTTTTTTTCATCATTTCTATAAAAAAAACAAAATAAAATTGTCGATGAAACAATAGTCGAATTTACATTGTCACAAGTTTATGTTTCCCATACATTAACTACCTGTTGAGCCTCGGAGAACACCCGTAGGCACGACATGGTTGTATATTGTAATGCAATATGCAGCATATGAATAAACTGTGTACCTTACCTTGATACATGGAACTCTCCCTTCAAATCGACAAAATAAGTTACCGTGTAATCTCAAAAATACCATTTAAATCAAGATCAGGACATTCAGATTCAATTTACAGAGAGAAAATAACTCCAATAAATAAAAAAAAAGCAAATATCAAAAAATGAAAATAAATAAATATATTTTTTTTAAATCGGTACTTCAACCCTTTTAATACACAGTTATTTTATATTTGACACTTTAAGTATTGCCAATTGACCCTATCAGCGTTTCTCGATAAGGGGAAGATAACTCCATCAGACTTGTATAGGCTCTATTAGTTATAATGAAACAAATCAGTTATATGTTGATAAAATATGAATAAATAAAATAAAACTAATAAAATGCCTTTAAATCTATTACTGTCATGAATAATCAATTTACATACATGTTTTACCTAAGTCAATAAACACCCTGTGCCTTACAGGTGTGTTAATTAGAAC
The DNA here is from genome assembly GCA_002080025.1 of Modiolus philippinarum. Lineage (NCBI taxonomy): Eukaryota > Metazoa > Mollusca > Bivalvia > Mytilida > Modiolidae > Modiolus > Modiolus philippinarum. The sequence continues at coordinate 259,818 of MJUU01000014.1, read as the reverse complement.
TATAGAGAAGATTGCCCTTGGGTGATTTCTTTCAAGTATTAATCCAATTATAGCTCTCAAAATAGGTGTATTAAGCTATTTCTACAAACATTAAATTATTAAATATTAACATTCAGATTGAACAAAAAAAAATAAAATAAATTAAAAAAATAAATAAATAAAAATAATTAAAAAATATTTAAACAATTACAAACATGTTATATATTTAAGGATATATTAAAGGAGAGGAAAAAGGAGATAAATAAATTTCTTTGCATTTTTTGTTGTTTTTCTACGGTTTTGCACTATAAAAAATGAAATATTTCTATTTTCATTCATATTTAAATTTGAAACATAATAACAGTATTCATCTTTTTCACAAGATATTTTTTTTTCTCCACTTTGAAAAAAAAACAACTTTTTTTGTCATGAAAAGATAATTGTTTGTTTTTCCCATTAGATGCATTTTAATATAATGAAATAAATTCTGAAAGAAATTTAACTTTGTCACGAACTTGAGGTTAAAATAAAAAAAATCAAATACAAAAAACAAAAAATACCAAAACAATTCAAAACAAACAAAAAAAAACGAAATAAACAATACAAAACCAAACAAAAAGACATTATTTTTACAAAATATTAAAACATTACTATTTTCATATATATTAATATATTAATATTTTGCCTTTTGTTTTTGTTTGTTTTCGATTTTTGAATTTTGGGGGGTTTTCTTTGTTTCTTTTTTTTTCTTTAAGTTTTTGTTTGTTTGTTTTGTGGCTGTTGTTTTTATTTGTTATTTTAACATATACATGTATTCAATATGACTTTTAAATAAAAAGAAATGAAAAAAAAAGATACGTGTTCCACCTGTGCCTTTGCAAATATTATGTGTATTGCTTGCATGTCATCTGTGCACTTTGCGATCAACACTTGCATGAAACCAATAAAACAATTTGTCGGGTTCCATAATGTATGTATGATCCAAGCATGTTATGAAAACTTTACTCTTTAATGTAGCAACAATGCATTGTGTCTCTAGACCGGTCACTTCAAAAGATGTTTGTCCAGGTGAAATTAATTAAGGTGATCAGAATATCAACAGGTGGTATGCATGTCACTAAAAACATATAATTAATTATACAAGACATAGGCCTACCACACTAAACAATATTCAAATCTGAAGCTTTCAATATACTTAGTAATTGAATTTCAGTGTCTAATCATATTACAGGTAAACAACCGACATGCCTCTCATTACAGGTAAATCAAGAAAATCAGCGTATTGATTTGATAGTATACACGTCAATTATCATCAAGATAAAAAAAAATTGGTTGAGCAACCAAACTGGAAGTTTGTAAATTAATATTAAATTGTGCAGATTTATCATAGTTAACAATGGTAGAAACGCCCTCTTACAAGCCTGTTGGAGTTATCGAACCTGATATTCCGCTAGAGGCGCGAAACGCTGATATCGTCAATTGTATTAGAAGCTCAACAGAACAAACTGGATGTACAAAGTCACAACTTTTACTATTAACCTCAAAACATTGATTCAAACAGAAAAAAAAATACATTTCTTGAGCTTACGATCATTTTCGGTATATTTGCCTTTATGTATTGTCTGCGGGTTTGCTTGGAGATTGAAAAAGTCGGTTTTATACGCTCTAAAATCCCTATACGTATCTTGTTTTAGACTAGTATTCACCTATTTTAAATAAAATTTACTTGACTTGTCTTGGATTTTTTTTTCTAGTGGAGTTAAACTGATTAAGGTGTTTACTTCTTTCTTTTTTTATCTATGTACACCAGGAATATTAATTTAATTCGACTGCACATCAGAGACGTAATATTCGTCCTCGCACACATTTAACTTTAATTCTTTATTCGTTAATTTTTTTACAAATTTCATTTCTGCATTTAGGCAGGTTTTGTCCACTTATGTCTATTCATTTAAAATATTAGTTTGTTTTCACAGAACGTGGAGTTTTCATGTGAAAGCTAGAAAAAATGTCTAGTACCACTAACGGAGGAAGTTTCTACCACCTGTCATCTCACTATACTTCTTTATACCAAAATTCACACCAATCTTTTCACCTACAATATTCCGTTGCACCAGACCATTCTCGCGAAGAGTGGGTGTAACTGCATCAATGTCGGTTGAAAATATAAGAGAATACATATCTATAAATAATGCAGAGCTTTCGAGTTAACCGATACAATTCTCTGCTTACATCAAAAGTATGGTAAACCCCATATGATGAGCAAATGTATGAACCTGACAAGAATACCTTCTGGTACCATATTCCCTCTTAGATACTATATAGAAATATAGAGGCGTCTCGTGAATAATAGACATTAGTTAGATGTTCTCTGAATTTTTCAAAATCCGTGTATTTATAAAATTCATGCAGCATACCAATTTTGTGCATGCATGAAATCTTCTCCAAACTGTTTAAACAGGTCATCTTAACAAAATCAATTCAAGTGCATTAATAATCAAACGTGCACTGTAGATAACAATTCATCAAATTTTTTTAAGATTTTGATAATTTTTGTAGGTTTTTGTTAAAATTCGCTGTAAAGCATTCAAGAACCAAACTGAACTAACTGCTATTTTGAAGTGCAAATATTCATACACTGTAAAATGGCTTAAATGGACACAAACAGCCATTTACAGCAATGATCGAATTCTAATATATCAGACAACATACAAGTGTGGCTCGTTTATTACATTTTGAGATTACATAACTCTAGTTGATATTCATCGATATAAAATTCTCTCTCGTTATGAAACTATAATTTGCCACTTACGACTGAAACAAAATAAAAAGGAAATACTAATAACTAGAAAAACTGTGAACATAGCTCACCTATATTCAATTTGATTCCAGAAGTAAAAAAATCAAAAATAAAAAAAACAAATAAATCAACAATCAATAAAAAATCAAGTTAAATCAAATTTTCGAAACACTGGTGCACAATGGCAATATGCACTAAGATTCTGTGAAAGTTTTATTGAATCCAATCAAGCAGTCTAGGAGGAGTTGTCGCCACAAAGTATGTATCCATATGGCGGACGGAATAACGAACGGACGGACAAAATTAAGGACATCATGATCACGGAATACCGTCCGCTAAAGTAGGGATATAACAAATGAAAATAGTTTTTTGTTTGTAAAAATAAGAACATTTTGATACTTATATTATTTGCAGTTCTTTGCTATATTTAGTACTTTATACTAAAAGGAGGCATATTTTAGACCGTGTTCACCGAGTTCCATGGTCACCACATGATTATTTCTTATATAGATAATGAATATTGACACGTTTGAATGTTTAAAGTTCTGTTTTCATTTATAAGATTCATTAAATTTTAAAACAAGTCTTGTAACAACAAAAAGCCAACAAATTTTCCTACTCTGTCTAAATAACAAGTTATAATTTAATAATTTATTAATAAATATGTGTATTATTCCATACTCAAAAAACTTTAAACAATACATGGCGAAACAGTTTGACTATACAGCTGGTGACCTTTGAAAAGACACGTGCCAAAAAAAAGAAAATTATATGTATATAGGTAAAAAAAAACATTATTACATACATTGAGACATTTTCTATAATTCGATATATATCTTTTATTTATAAGTCCTGAGTGCACCTTTCAAGTCCTGAGTGCACTCAGGAGTCTTGTGCGGTTTTTAGACATTCCCGTCTGTCCTTAGCTGATTTTAACTTTCCTTTTATATCCTAATGGTAATTTGTTTTCCGTCAGCTTTCACACATATTTCCGTTAATTGAAATCAAAATGTTTTGAATTTATCTGCACCGAAAAGACATAATGCACATACATATGCATATGCAAAACTTCAAGTCACTGTAATTTCTGTATATTGTTGTTTAATTTGACACCTGGGTTTAACATACATCTATAAGGTTAAATTGTACCAATAAACATTTTTCCCCTGTGACACTTGTGGCTTAATTATTTAATAAATGACCATAAATACATGTATGTTATATAACATGTTATTTTCCTTGTTATAACACGGCAGTATTCTTCTTTGGACTGTTTATTATTTAATTTG
>MJUU01000014.1:241780-255209 GCA_002080025.1 Modiolus philippinarum | reverse complement strand
AAACTACCACTACATAGCTCAAACCTTTACCTCCAGGCTTCGATTTCAAAATTGGGCATTTGACATTATTTGAATGGAAATACATCAAATTGAGTAGGCATTATATTAGTATTCGTCCGAGTGTAACATAAAAATAATGCATGATGCTGAACTAACTCAAATTAAAAAAAAAAACTTAAAAATTACATATTATTTAAAGCCCTTACCTTTTATTGCATCGTCATATCCTCGATAATTTAAATGGCAACATACATTGTAATTGACAGCCAGGTGGGGTTTTAATTACCTTGTACAATGTATACAAAAACTAAGGGCGTCTTTGGGCGAGGAATTTTTAATCCAAGTACAACGTTCTCGTGTCAAAATATCGCCAAAACGACACGAACATCGACCCGAGAACATTGTTCGCGGGTCAAAATTTCACTCCCCATTTTTGCAGGAGTGACAAGAACAACTCGAGATCAAAGATGGCGGAAAAGAAAGCGATGTACCAATGCAAGCCGTACCAATGGCACATAACACGCTTCTGATCCCTCGTGTAGGAGGCAGTAGGTCTCCGGACTAGCCAATTTACATCAATAAAGCCAGTCAGAACATATGCAGGTTTTTTTTTGACATGCGTAATGCGGACACAGCAACAGATCTAGATGTTGTCAGGTACCATTGCCACTCGGACCAGTGAATGGCATACCATAGGAACATGCAAAATTTAACCATTCTGTTAATCTTTTATGACCCAGAGACTGGGGTTCGGTTAACTACGGTGCAAAACCAAACAAGTTCAAGAAATTGAATGGCCATAGAATGGCGACTTACGTAGCGACATCATTCGGGCAGACAACAGAGGCAGATTGTGTAAACATTTAACAGAAAAGTATCCGGCATGGAGAATGAAAATAAAGAAATTATAGACAAACAGCCCTTTTAAGGGCTACTGACATATTTAAAAAAGAATCAAAGTTGTATCTTGCATCAAAGTATTTACTTCAATTTTCTATATGGAAAATGAAAGTTTTATTTATACTTAGAGCTTTGAAATAGTTTAGTCTCTTTACATTATCCAACAAATTACATTTGAATATTTTTTATTTGATTGAATACCCATCCTGTGGTTGAAATAATAAGCACAGACACTAATTTAGGGTGCAAAACAGAACTACTGTCGTCAGCCAAATTTCAAAGACTGTCTCACGTATTTTTAACACTTTATTTATTGGTCTCTTTAATTTTCCATTTTATCTTTCCGATGGCAGCCATATTGATACAAATATGAATGTTCTAGGCGTTAGAGCGGAATAACACGAGAACATACTCTTATTCTACACTCGGAACATTAAAAATTCCTCGCCCAAAGACGGCCTAACAGTTCGAGAAGACCGCCAAAGGATACTTATGTGCATGATTTTTTACATAGGTCATCTCACAATCAAAACCACCATTGAAGAAAGAATGGCCGGGTTGTCTAAGGTTATTGGTAGAATACTCATAACAGCCTAGAAGATTTAGTCCTCGTTTTTTAATGGAATTTTTTCTGATTAATATTTCTTTCTTCTACAGAGTCCGCGGTAGATCTAGCCTATATAAACAGGGATATCGGTCATTTTTTTATTTCTTCAATATGTGTCTAATTTGTGAACGATTTTTTTCTAGAAAAAAGAGAGGAACACTAGTGTTGCCTTGAAGTTCAATATTTACAAAAATTAAATCGAAGAATCAACGGTAGGCAAAATCGGAAATTTACAGGATACAGTTTGATACAGGAACATTTTTATTGATCTTAATTATATATCGTAACAGGTCCAGGCAAAATGTAACAGGTAAAATTCGTTTGGAGTGATATCACATTAAAAAAAAAAAAAAAGCAGCAAAATTATAAGATATGCAAAGTGGAACTAACGTGTCTAAAAAGCCAAGAAATATTTTCCAAAAATTGTTTTCTTACGAATCGGTTGCCTTTTGGAATCAACAAGACATGCGCTCGGTGATAAAGTTCAACGACTGCTACTGACATATAGATTGAGGTAGTTGCCAGTGTTGATTTCTGATATTTGGTCAGAAATGTGGAAACCCCTGTATTTTCCCCTATTAACATGTAAAATATATTGCTCATAAACACCAACTTTTCATGTTATATTCTAAAAGCATGTACCCCGTGAGATTTTGGATACAATTTCAAGAAATTGACTTTACCCCTTCACTCAATTTTTTAAATTTCTATACAAAGCCTATGAAAAACCTAGAAGTGGACATTTCCTGCCGAATTTTCAATTGCCTTTATCTCAAAATCAAGCGCGTGTCATGAACCGCACGAATTTTTCTTGTTTATTTTCAACCTTTCATTACGTTCTACTGATTTCAGAAAATTTTTTATGAAATTCCCATTACTCTCATTCAAAGGTTTTACAAGTATACGTTTTTAAATATCTCTGCTAAAGAGGACATATATTGGCAATACATAATCCTAGTTGCTAATTAATTGTCGACCAGATCAACCAGTAAAGAAAACGGAAATATAACAGGACAAAATTAGCCATTATAAACATATCATAGGCGGAAACAAAATTTGGAAATCGCATAAAATATCCAATTATGCAAAATAAAAAAGGCGTAGTGTACGGACCTTTAATTCTCAAAATCAGTTTAATAGACATAAGTCAGAGAAACGTGTATACGATCTCATAAACTCTTGAAGGGTTGAGACGGAGCGCCTTTAATGTGCATGAACATATTGGCTCTATAACGCAATCAAAAGGTGTAAATTGCAAATTTGTTAATTGGTAATGAATACAAATGTACTTTACGTGATCGTGATTTCGTTCGATTTTTGTGTTAACATTAATTTCTACACGGAGAGAGTCATTGTTAAGGAGTTTTTTTTTCTTTTTTGTGTGATATTCATTAAGATGAAACGTAACATAGAACGGGATTTCACAAAATTTGCACATTTAATTCGAGCATTTACGGCATACTCACAAAAGTGTTATAGGTCGTGGGTGTGGTCTGGCGGGTTTAAATGTATATTCATCTTTTCGATACATTCATTGCAAAAGTATATAAAAATAGATAGCTCCATGAATGAACAGAAAAGTTCAAGAATGTAAAAAAAAATTGAAATGAAGATGAAATTAAATAAATTTAAAAAAATGAAAATACAAATAAAAAATGATACTAAATTAATAAAAAAATATAAGTAAAATTAATAAAAAAATAATTAAATGATATAAAATTAATTAGATAAATAATTTAAAAAAAATAATAGAATTAAATAAATAAAACATAAAAATTTATTAATTGAATAAAAAAAATATATTTACTTTTGTTTTACATGGCTGGTCTGAGTTGAAAAAGTCTGTCCAGCGTTGATTCAACTCTGATCAGTCATTCTCAACACTACTTGAGTTGTAAAAGTCTGATATATGTTGAGAATGTCTGTCCAGTGTTGAATCAACTCTGATCAGTCGTTCTCAACACCTCCTGTGCTATAAAAGACTGACCCGTGTTGAAAATGTCTGTCCAACGTTGAGTAAACGCTGGTCAGTCATTTTCAACACAGATCAGTCTTTTACAACACAGATAGCGTTTAGAATGACTGATCAGCGTTGACTCAACACTGGACAGACATTCTCAACAAAAATCAGTCATTTACAACACAGGTAGTGTTGAGAATGACTGACCAATGTTGATTCAACACTGGACAGACGTTCTCAACAAAAATCAGTCATTTACAACACAGGTAGTGTTGAGAATGACTGACCATTGTTGGCTCAACACTGGACAGACTTTTACAACACAGGTAAAGACTGAGATTGACTGAAGCGAGTTGCCTCAACTCTTATCAGTCATTTTCAGAAAAAAACTAGTGTTGATAAAGACTGATCAGCGTTGAATCAACAAAGCTCAGTCCTTCTCAACGCTGTTCAGACTTTTTCAGTCCAAAAACAACTGACTCTGGTAAAAGCAGTCAAAATATTTGTCAATAATGAAGGATGAATTATTTATTTTAGGAAAACATTTGAAGTTAAATGTCAAATCTGGAATGAGAAAATTTGAAATTCAAAATGTGATTGCAAATTCTTTGGTTGAAGAAGATTATTTTGATAAATCTGTTTGGAGACTTTTAGCATTCAAACACTTGATTTGGAAATTTAAAAATTAGAAATTCAGAAAGAATTAGACATCAGAAAATTAGAATTAGAAAGAGAAAAAGAAGAAAGAGTTTTTTTAATTAGAACTGAAAAAGTTAGAATTAACTGAAAAAAATCAACACATCTCTCGGAATTCTCAGACTTTTGATGTTGCCAAAAACATAAGGTTGGTCCCTCCTTTTGAAGGAAATAGTTGAAAATTTAAGGTGGCCAAAACATAATTGGTCAATGTTATTACAGAGTGTGTTAATTGATAAAGCTCGGGAAATTTACACTCAGTTGTCAGTAGAACAAGCTTCAGTCGAACGAGTTTAACGAGGACTTCAAGGAACGATGCATAAAAATACATAATTCAATCTTTTAAAAGAGCCTGTATCGCTCAACTTGGCCATGGCTGACGCATTAAGTCAAAAAAATCCCAATGTTTAACGGTCTCATTTTCAAGTTTGTTTATATACATTGATTATATATGATCCAAAATTAAACTATGTTCTCCATTGGCAGCTTTCTTTTATCTGATGCAGACCAACTGACACCTTTCTCGAAGCCCACCTAAGGACCATTGTGTCTTACTTTGATTCAAATTAGCCAAATATTTTCAGAGAAGATCTTTGAATGATTTCCCTGGTTCCAAATGGCCAAGTTGTTTCAGAGGAGATCTTTAAATGCATTTCCCCATTGGGACCAATGGTACACTATATTCCCCGCTGGCTCCATCTTGGATGTTATGCGGACATGCTAGATACATTTTAGAAAGAGGACAAAGTAAGGACCATTGTGACCAAGTATGATTCCAATTGGCCGTGTACTTTCAGAGGAGATCTTTGAATATGTTTCCCCATAGGGTCCAATGTTAAAACCATGTTCCCCGCTGGCGGCCATCTTTCAAGTATCTGGTTCCAATTGACGCAGTGGTTTCAGAGAAGAGAAAAAGTTCTTTAAATTCTTTCCCACTGGGTCCATTCTTATAACCACGTTCCCCGATGGCGGCAATCTTGGGTATGATACGGACTTGCCGGACACCTTTTTTAAAAGGAACCACTTAAGGACCATTTGATTAAGTTTAGTTTCAGTTAGCCCAGTAGTGTCAGAGGAGAAGATCTTTGAAATTAGGGTCCAAATTTCGATAAAGAATCCGCTGGTGGCCATCTTTGATGACGTGCAGTCTTTGGTTCCAATTGACGCAGTGGTTACAGAGAAAAAGATCTTTGAATGCTTTCCTATTGGGTCAAATGTTAAAACCATGTTCCCCGCTGGCGGCCATCTTGGATATGCGGACTTGCTGGACACATTTTTTTTAAAAAGGGCCTCCTAGGATCATTGTTACCAAGTTTGGTTCTAATTGGCCCAGTATTTTTAGAGGAGAAGATCTTTGAATATAGGATCTAATTTTCGACAAAGATCCCGCTTGCGGCCGTTTTGGAAGGCGTGCGGACATGCCGGACACATTTTTTAAAGGGAAACAACCAAGGACTATTGTACCAAGTTTGGTTGCAATTGGCCCAGCGGTTCTAGAGGAGATGTTTGAATGAAAAGTTTACGACGGACGGACGACAGACGCCAAGTGACGGCAAACCTCAACCTGGCATAGCCAGGTGAGGTTAAAACAAGATTGCTCCGCGCAGCCATATTTCCCCCGCTGAACAACAATCTTAAGGTAGACCGAGTCTAATAAAAATATCAGACAGATTTTGTAGGTCTTAACTCATATGTTCAAAAAATAAAATAAAAATGATATTTCCCCGATCATCATTTCCTTATGTTGGGCTTTGATAATCAGGCCAAATTCAGTATTTTTTCAGAAATACTTACAAAGAATATATAGGGAATTATTAAAACTTGCTTGTTATTTAGCTTTCATATGAAAAAATAATCAGTTAGATTTTTATTTTTTTTAAATATTTTAGAGATATACCCTTCAGCTATATACTGAGCTGAAAAAAAAATTATATGTGTAATAGGTAATTAGATGTTGTAAATATTCTAGAATGCATTTTATTCATTGTTTTTATTTTGTACGTCCTTAATATTATGCAATTTGTTTGGCCTAGTTATGTAACTTGGTTACAATAAACAATGGTCAAGTTTATTACACCTTAGAACATGTAGAATTTTCTAGAATTTAAATAAAGTTTTTAATTAAAAGAAATTTCCAGAAGTTTTCCTCACATAATCATTTTAGTCATATGACTATTAGTTAATATGGAATGTTCCAGTCATATCTTGTGAATGATTTTTCTAGAAAGAATAATTGTTTATATAGATAAGGTAGCAGAAAAGGATTAGGTCAGTCAGTTTAAAAAGATAATACAGGATTAACGAGTTTATACAGGATTATTACGCACATCTTTTGTATTGGAAATCGAAATTAGTTATTTTGAATCTGTTATCAACTATTTAGTGAGGATTATAAGGAATATCCATCTAGACATTTATTGGTGGACTTCAGTTAACTATTAAATTAAATTTGGATATTTACTTGGACTTCATTATTGTCAGATAAGTCACTATTTATATATTTTATTTGTAAAATAATATTTTTTTTAGTCTCATTAAAAAATTAATTCGAGCTAATTTTGTTTTTTATTTTTGTTGACAATTTATTGGTCATTTCTACCACATAACAGAAATTGGGGGCTCATCCGGGATATTGGAAATTGTTTAAGAATATAAATTATATATTTTTATTAAATAGAAAATTTTAAAGTTAGCAACAAACTTTTTACAAAATGTCATTGATCCAGAACATATTCATGTCTACGTGTCAGGTGGAGAATTTTTATGAAAGGATGAATTAATTATTTTAGGAAAACATTTGAAATTAAACGTCAAATCTGGAATGAGAAAATTTGAAATTCAAAATGTGATTGCAAATTATTTGGTTGAAGAAGATTATTTTGATAAATCTGTTTGGAGACTTTTAGCATTCAAACACTTGATTTGGAAATTTAAAATTAGAAATTCAGAAAGAATTAGACATCAGAAAATTAGAATTAGAAAGAGAAAAGGAAGAAATAGTTTTTTAATTAGAACTGAAAAAGTTAGAATAAACTGAAAAGAATCAACACCTTTCTCGGAATTTTCAGACTTTTGATGTTGCCAAAAACATAAGGTTGGTCCCTCCCTTTGAAGGAATTAGTTGAAAATTTAAAGTGGCCAAAACATAATTGGTCAATGTTATTACAGAGTGTGTTAATTGATAAAGCCCGGGAAATTTACACTCAGTTGTCAGTAGAACAAGCTTCAGTTTATGACAATGTAAAAGAGTTAATTCTTAAAGCCTATGAACTGGTCTCTGAAGCTTAACAGCAAAAATTTAGGAATGCAGAAAAACAGAGTGACCAAACCTATGTAGAGTTTGCTAGAACAAAAGAGCAATTATTTGATCGTTGGTGTTCATCAAAAAAAAATAAATAACAATCATGAAAAATTATGTCAGCTAGTTTTAATTGAAGAATTTAAAAGGTGTATTAGTACTGACCTCAAAACTTTTATTGATGAACAAAAAGCTGAAACTTTGAAAATTGCTGCACGTTTAGCTGATGATTGTTCACTTAAACATAAAACACAATTTTTAAATAAACCACAGAAATTTTTCAGAAACCATAATAATTCCACAAATTTTTCGACCAAACCTACAAATCATGTTAATAGTAGGCAACGTCCAGTAAATAGGTCGTTCAAGTCCTATCCTTTCACACAGTCACAGAGACCATTTAAGTCGATTTCTTGTAATTATTGTAAGGAGGAAAATGATATCTGACTGTTATAGGTTAAAGCAAAGGAAGGAAAGTGAAGTTAAACCCAGTGGTTTTGTTGAGTCATCACAATGTTTGCCTTGTTTGGTACAGATGTGCATGGTTCCTTTTCTGGGGTAAAATAGAATAAAACAGATAACAGGAAACAAGTCTGTTACTGATCCTGTTAGTAAGGTCAAAGTCAAATCTCATCTAGTCCCATTATGCATATTTTTGAACCAATTTATTAGTGATGGTTTTGTGTCGCTTTCGAGTGATTTTTGTAATTCTACCTTCATTCGAATTCTAAGAGATACTGGAGCCTCAGAGTCTCTTTTGTTGGCAGAGACCCTGCCGTTTGATGATATTTCTAGTACTGGTAGAAATGTTGTTATTAAAGGAATAGATTCTAGTGGTTATACTGCTATTAATCTCCATAATGTAAAAAAAAATAATCTGTCTTCAATTATTATTTCTGGACCTGTGACCTTAGGTATCAAGTCATCATTGCCCTTTGAAGATGTTCAACTTCTTTTTGGTAATGATTTAGCTGGGGATAAAGTTCAAAGAAATCCTATTGTGACAGACAAGCCTTGCTTTTATCAATTTCCTGATTCTGCTGAACAGGAGTTTTCTGAGTTGTACCCTGCCTGTGCAGTTACTCGTGCTATGAAAAATAATTGTTGAAGTTCAGAATGATGATGAAAATAGCACTGATGGTTTTGATTTGTCGGATACATTTATGATCCAGCTTAGTGATGTTGCTGTCAAAACAAGCACGCCCTTGCAGTTTTTTGATAGTTCATTGATTCAAGGTGATGGTTTTTCTATGTCTACATTTAGCAGTGAGCAACATAAAAACCCTGAAATTTCATGTCTTTTCAACTTTTGCAAGAACCTGTCACTTATTTCACCAAAAAGGTATTCTTATGTGTAATTGGAGACCTTCTGATGAATCTTCTGATGCAGAATGGGCAGTACAGTATCAAATTGTAGTACCAAAGGTGTGTAGAGATGAGATATTAAGCATGGCTCATGATACTCCCTTGTCAGGACACTAAGGTATAAATAAGACTAACAACAAAATTTTAAATTATTATTTTAGGTCTAATCTTAGAAAAGATGTCTCCAATTACTGCAAGTCTTGTCATACATGTCAGTTGGTAGGGAAAGTAAACCAAGATATTCCAAAAGCACCTCTTCAACCTATACATGCCTTTGAGGGGCCTTTTACTAGAATATAAATTGATTGTGTAGGTTCTTTACCAAAAACCAAATCTGGTAATCAGTACATGTTAACTATCATGTGTGCATCCAATAGGTTTCCTGAAGCTATTCCTTTAAGAAATATAAAGACTAAAACTATAGTTAGGGCTTTAACTATTTTTGTTTACTTTGTTTGGCCTACCAAAATCTCTTCAACCGGACCAAGGTTCAAAATTTATGTCGGGCATTTTCCAGCAAGTAATGTATGAATTAGGCATTAAACAGTACAAATCATCTGCATATCACCCTGAAAGTCAAGGCGCCTTTGAGCGATTTCATCGGACTTAAAAAATGATGCGGACCTATTGTTTTGACACAGAAAAATTGGGATGAAGGAATATCTCTTCTTTTATTTGCTGTAAGAGAAGCAGTCCAAGAATCATAAGGTTTTAGTCCCTTTGAATTAGTTTTTGGACATACTGTTAGAGAACCACTCAAACTTTTAAGTGAGAAATTTTATCACATTAAAAAGACCATTTAAATCTCCTTGATTACGTTAAGACTTTCGCACTAAAGTTGTAAAAGCTGGGGAACTAGCCAATAAAAATCCTAAATCTAGTAAAAAATCTGTAAGCCAAGCATAACCAAAATTCTGTAAAACGTAATTTTGACCCTGGTGATAAAGTACTTGTATTACTTCCTGTTCCTGGAAAGCCACTTGAAGCCAGATATTTTGGCCCATATATTGTTGAAAAGAAAATCAGTGATTTAAATTATATCATTAAAAGACCTGACAGACGTAGACATAATAAAAACAGCACAAATATTGTACATTCTGTAGATATAGTTAGTGTTGACCCTGACAATTCTGAAAATGACTTTTGTGAAAAGATTGATTCGCCATCTATCACACCGAAGCTGGAAAATTCACAGGTTCTTCAAAATTTGGATTCAAAAATTCAACATGACGGGACTATGTGTACGGACTTTAGAAACTAAACAAAAACTGACTCATTTCCAATTCCACGCATTGATGACTGTATTGATAAAAGTGAAAATGCTAAATACATAACAAAAATTTACTGATTAAAAGGATTTTATCAAGTTCCTCTTACAGAGCGTGCAAAAGAACTTTCCGCTTTTGTTACACCCTATGGATCATTCCAATACAAAGTGATGGCTTTTGACATGAAAAATTCACCAGCGTCTCATCAACAGTGTTATTTCTTGAATTGACGGTTGTGAAGCATACATTGATGACATTCTTATATATAGTAACACGTGGGAAGAATATCTTCAGATATTCCGAACTTTTTTTGAACGTTTAAGCAGTGCTTTGTTGACAGTCAACCTCTCCAAGAGTGATTTGGATGTGCTTATGTAAATTATTTAGGACATGTTCTAGATCAGGGTCAGGCAAAACCAATTGATGCCAAAATTAGTGCTATTTCTAGTTTTCCTAAACACAAGAATAGGAAACAATTGATGCGTTTTTTTGGAATGGCTGGATACTATAGAAAATTTCGTCCAAATTTATCTTCAATTAGTGAGCCTTTGACCAAATAATTGAGAAAAAATGTAAAGTTCATTTGGTCTAAAAGTTGTGATGAAGCATGTGAAAAACTAAAAGCCATCCTAGAAAGTGCGCCAGTTTTATCATCACCTAATTTTGATTGTCAATTTGAGTTAGCAGTAGTTGCAAGTGATGTTGCCGCTGGTGGTGTTTTATTGCAAGAAGGTAAAGATGGTATAGACCATCCAATTTGTAACTTTTCAAGAAAATTTAATAAACACCAGAGAAATTACTCCACCATTGAAAAAGGATGTTTGTCTCTGATTTTGGCTTTTCAACATTTTGAAATCTATGTTACGGCTTCAATTCAGCCAATCATTGTATATACACAATTCTCTTAAATTTATTCATAAAATGAAGTACAAAAATAAGACTTTTGAGGTTGAGTTTGACTTTGCAAAATTTCAATCTAGATATTAGACATATTAAGGGAAAAGACAATATCATTGCGGATGCATATTCAAGAGTTTAATTTTTTTCAAGACACCTCATTGTAAATAGATTTGTTTGTAATAAAATGTTTTTCATTGCATTCAAACAAATTCTTTTGGGGGAGGTGTTATAGGTAATTAAATGTTATAAATATTCTATAATGCATTTTATTCCTCGTTTTTATTTTGTACTGCCTTAATATTATGCAATTTGTTTGGCTTAGTTATATAACTTGTTTACAAAAAACAGTGGTCAAAGATATAACACCTTAGAACGTGTGGAATTTTCTAGAATTTAAATTAAGCTTTTAACACCTAGAAATTTCGAGAAGTTTAGCTTAGATAATCATTTTAGTCATGTGATTATTAGTTGATATGGAATGTTTCAGTGATATCTTATGAATGATCTTTCTAGAAAGAATAAATGTATATATACTAGTATAAGATAGCAGAAAAGGGTTAGGTCAGTCAGTTTAAAAAGTTTATACAGGATTAATACGTTATACAGGATTATTACGCACATCTTTTGTATTGGAAATCGAAATTAGTTATTGTGAACCTGTGATCAACTAATTAGTAAGGATTATAAGGAATATTCATCTAGACATTTATTGGTGGACTTCAGTGAACTATTAATTTGGTTGTTTACTTGGACTTCATTATTGTCAGATGAGCCGCTAATATATATTTAATTTGTAAAAGAATTTTTTTTAACTTATTAAAAAGTTAATTCGAGCCAATTTTGTTTTTTTATTTTTGCTGACAATTTATTGGTAATTTCTACTACATAACATAGGTCACCGTTTGATTAAGAGAAATATATTATAAAGTTAACGAAATAGACAGGTTACACGTGTAAAGGGAGCTAACTCGTGGGAAAGTGTCTGTCAATCTACTATGACGTCACAATGAACGGGCCAATAAAGGAATATTCCGGCTTGAAAGTCAAGTCAATTCCGTATCCAATTCGTGTTTCGCAAATGCACAAAATCGAATGTGCCGTGTAATAGTATCGATCTACCTTAAAGTCCACATGTTAGAAAACGTGGAAATAACTAGCTTCCTGTGTTGTTTTGCTTAAAACAAATATTCCAAACCTGTAAATATATTTACACAAGCATTAAAGATGAAAGAGCCACGTTCTAGTTTATACAAATTCCTGAAAACAAAATACAACATGTAGCAAAATAGTTTTTCGAATATGTCGGTGCACTCGCTTTGTTTCCATAAGATTCGAACAAACGATTTTCCATAACAACCAATTTTAGACAACATTTAAAAAGAAGAAATGGATGTCGACACGACATCAAGCCGAGTTTTCTTTCCCCTTGGAGAAAGGTGAATAACTGATTATGTGCAAAGCTTTATTGACTAAAACCGCCTCTCTCATAAAAAGTATTTGTCAATTCTTTTCTCAAGAAACCACAAGAATATTGTAAATACACCTATCAATTTCTAAGTTCAAAGGAACATAACTCATGGAGAAATTTCAGAATGAAAAATCACTACAGCATGTTCATCTGTGTATAATATTCTTGCTACATACAAAAGTTGACAAAATTCCGTTGAACGGTATTACAGGAGTTGCTCTTACGAGGACATATTCAAAACAACCTTCAATTTTTCAGTCTAAAGGGGTATAGCTCCTGGAGAAATTTCACGCTTAAAATACCCGCCGATGAATGCACATCTACATATCTTGTTGTTGCTACAATCAAATTTTCACAAAATTCTTTTGAACATTATCCGATGAGTTGCGCTTTCTATTATATGGTAAAATTACCTACAATTTTTGAGTTAAAGGGGTGGCTTTTGAAAAAATCCCGGACAATATGCACATCTGAATATCATTCCCTGGCTACATACAAACTTTGAAAATACTCCGTTGAAAAGCTTCATAGGAGTTGCGCTTACACGTATATGGTCAAATTTGCTACCAATTTCTAAGTTCAAAGGGACATAATTCCTGCATCATGAAAAATAACCGACAATATGTAGTTCTACTATTATGTCCTAGCTACATACAATGTTTGACGTTATTCCTTTTTAACAGTTTCAGAGGAGTTATCTTTCAAGCAAAACACATATCAATTTCTAAGTTCAAAGGTGAATAATTTGTGAAAAAATTAGATGATGAAAAATCTACTGACTACATACGCAATTACACATCTTGTTTTTGCTACTGAAACGTTTTTTTATTATATTCCATTGAACAGTTAAACAGTGGTTGTACTTAAAAGCATAAAATAAAAATATCTATCAGATTTCCATGCAGGGGTTTAATTCGTGGAAAAATACACGATGAAAAGTCATGTATATATATATATATATATATAT
>MJUU01000014.1:189986-239696 GCA_002080025.1 Modiolus philippinarum | reverse complement strand
AAAAAAAAACACACACTATCACATGGCATAATACACCAAGAAACTGCACAAGAAAAAACCCACAAAATAAAAAAAAAGAAAAATAAAAGTAAGTAGGGACTATCGGACTTGTTACTGATATTAGTAAAATCCAGCGGAAGTGTTAAACCGGTGTATGGTTGCCCAAAGCTCCCCTTTCTCTGTCCCTTTTGCAAAAAAAAAAATATTTGGGCAGCAGTTCCTCTTATGATCTTGTTTATACGTATAGCTGAAATTGTGAGACAGAAGTAGCAGAATACTTTTTTTTCTTTAATTATAGATCCTATGTTTTGTTTTCATGGTATCCAAAATCAAATTTCAACTATTCATGTACGAAGTGATATAAATCACATGTGGATACTTTAAAATTCCCAAATGACATTAGACAGAGTTATCTCCGAACACTGATTAAAGATTCTTTCTCAACTTAATACTGGGATGATCATTTCTTTTAAATGTCCACGACCTTTCAATGGCAATTGCTGTTGAGATGCTGCCGGACACAACGAAAATTGGAAGGGAGGTTTTGCGAGCCATAAAACTGGTGTCATGTGTTTTTTTTTGAAAACCATGGAAAATTGGCCCCGGGGTCAATTTTAACCAATGGAATATTGACCCCCTTCAAGGAAAAGTGAACCCTCCCTGTATGGTATTTTGAGCCCCATGGAATATTGAACCCCTAGTGGTGTTTTACAGTTAATTTTGTAGAAATGACATATTTGATGTCAGATAGATGTTTTTAAATGGGGGTTCAAAATTCCATGATGGCGTCAAAATACCATAGTTGACCAAACTTCACGATTTTTAGATGAGGGTTCAAAATTCCATAATGCTGATTTGTCGGAATACCAAGTTAAGATATAAAAGTTTTGTCTTTAACGTATATTTATATGTTTTGAAAAGGGGTTTCAAAATACCATGGTATTCTGATCCCTATGATGGAATTTAACACCCCCATATAAAAATTGTGACATTCCGTCAACCATTGTATTTTGATTAGCCTACCATGGGATTTTGAACCCCCTTTCAATGCATGAAAATTGTATGTCATGAAATGAATTCCCTGTCCTGTCATAGTATTCTGACCCCTATCACGGAATTTTGCACCCCATCCGAAAAATGTGATATTTGATCAACCATGGTATTTTGACCCCCTACCATGGGAATATAACCACCTTTCAGGACATGTAAATTGTACGTTTAGATATTAATTCTTTCTCCTGCCATGATATTCCATCCCCTATGATAGAATTTTGCACCCCATATGAATATTGTGACATTTTGTCAACCATGTAATATTGAAACCCCCTTTCAAAACATGAAAATTGTATATTAAGATATGAAATTTCTGTCCTGTAATAGAATTTTCACCCCCCCCCGATCATGGAATTTTGCACCCCATCTGAACAATATGACATGTCGTCAACCATGGTTTTTTTACCCCTACCATGGGATTTTGAACTCCCTTTTCAGGACATGTAAATTGTATGTGGAGATATTAATTCTCTATCCTGTTATGGTATTCTGATCCCCTATTATGGAATTTTGCACCCCCATTTGAAAAGTACGACATTTCATCAACCATGGTATTTTGACCCCCCACCATGAAATTTGAACCTCCCTTTCAAAACATGAAAACTGTATGTCAAAATATTAATTATCTGTCCTGTCATGGTTTTCTGACCACTATCATGGAATTTTGCACCAACATCTGAAAAATCTGACATGTCGTCAACCATGGTATTTTGACCCCCTACCCTGGAATTTTGAACCCTTTCAGAACATGAAAATTATACGTTATATATCAATTCATTATCCTGTCGTGGTATTCTGAACTCTTTTCATGGAATTTTGCATCCCCCATATATATTGTGACATTTCATCAACCATGGTATTTTGACCTCCCTGCCATGGGATTTTTAACCCCCCTTTAGGACATGTGAATTGTATGTTAAGATATTAATTCTCTATCCTGCCATGGTATTCTGATTTTCTAACATGGAATTTTGCAACCTAATCTGAAAATTGTGACATTCGATCAACCATAGTACTTTGACTCCATCCCCCCCCCGACAAAGAGATTTTGAACCCCCTTTCAAGACATGTTAATTGTCGTCTTCATTTTTATTCTCTATCCTGTCATGGTATTCTGACCGCTCTGATGGAATTTTGCACCAATATGAAAATTGTCACATTTCGTCAACCATAGAATTTCGACCCCTACCAAGGTATATTGAACCCCCGTTTTGAGAATATGAAATAAAGGTGGTTCGATTTTCCATGATAGGGTTCAAAATAATTGACCCTGGGGTCAATATTAGGGGTTAAAAATGACACTGGTTTAACCCACCATTTCTTTTGAAATGCCTTTACCAAGTCAGGACCATTGGGGTCGACAATTTAGCCGGTGGTTTCCTCCTGATTTGTCTTTTTGATTCATGGGCTTCAGATCTTTACCGCTCTGTTCGGTAATTTTGTTATCACCCGCATTATACATTCCTTCGAAACATTTGAATTTTCCACATTGTGTTCCACACTTCCTCATGAACCTAGAGATGGGATGTTGTCTTTTTTGACATTTACCCCATTTCCTTTCTTTTTCATAAAATCACGATCAAAAGTATCATTTAAAAAGCCTTTGCCAATTCAAAAATATTTTTTGTATTAGGTTATAAATCCGCCTTTTCAAAAACCAATCTTAAAGGAAAAGTTTGCTACGATGAAAAACAGGTGTGCAGTATTCTTGACTTTCTAATTGATAATATACACTTGGCCATAAGTTAGAGACCACTAAATAAATTTGAGTACAGAGGAAACCAATTCAAATTGCAGTAATTTACTTTCTACAGAATTTTTTTTTCAAATCTTTTGTGTATAAAGTCTATAATACCAATATGAAACCCTGATCGAGAAATAACAGGGAAGAAATGGAAGTTTTAACTTAACCACCCATATGTTTTTGAAAAACCTAGTTTGGCGAAACTTTTTAAACGACACTTACACGTGCATAACAGGTAAAAATGTACAATCCGAATGTTAGTTTGGACTGGGTACCAACAAAAACTATCTGATGCTGAGAAATGGCAAAGATGACAAACTTTTGGTATGGTTGGAGCTGGTGTTACACAGGCATGGCACAGGGATATGCAATGTCAGTCACTCTGTCATCAGCATGTAAGTGCAACGTTTACATGATACAGAAAGTTCTAGTGAACGGGAGAGATCAGACCGACCCGTTAAAAACTGACAGAAAGAATTGACTACTTAGGAGGCTTGCACGACAATCTCTCAGCATATGTTACCGTCTGCGTTGGCAATGTAAAATCCATTGTGAATAAAAAGATATGGAGTGAATGCACATGAGACTTTGCCTCATGTGCATACTCATGCGCATGAGACAATGTCCACATAAGCAGAAGAACTGTCAACAGACGGTTGAACAATGGTAAACTGCGAGCAAGGGGCCAATTAAGCGACTGTTACTCACACAAATTAAAAAAGACGCAAATTTTCAATTTGCACGTGACCACACGGATTTCAATATACTCCCGCGGTAACATATTCACTGGTCAAACATGAGCTGTTTCCGTTTGAAACCAGTAGATAACTGGTTGCGGTTGCGGCGACAACGTTACTTTGCATATGATCAGGGGCATGTTTTAGGCAATATGGGTTTTGGAGTAGACCGAATTACTGTTTATGATGCTTATCTCACCTGTGTAAGATGTTTTTTTTTTCTTGTATGGCACGTTAATTCTCCAGGAAGTACAGGATTAAATTCTTCCGCCTATTTTTGTGCATCATTTTGATGGACATCCACTTTCAGTTCGACCAATATTCATACACGAAAATGCAAAGCTCCAATTAAGCGCGTATTTTAATGAATACTTTGACCAGATTGCAAGTGAGACATTCCCGTGACCTGCTTTGTCTCCAGACGTAACTTCTATAGAACACGTTTGGGATTATATCGGTCGAAAAGTTAATAAGCGTGACTTTCCGTGTCAGAATATAACAGAACAACGCAATAATTTGATTCAGAAATGGCGACAATTCCCGCAACAGAGACTGCAAAGACTTGTTGCCGGTATTTGGAGACAATTTCAGGAAATGTACTGGAAACATTGGGGATACCCGCGTTACTGATTTGATATTATGAATTAATGTTCTAAATGGTTCCTCTATAACCTATAATAATCTCCATTATTCCAGCGTGCTGTATCTAACGTTACCAAAGTTTCAATCTCAAACTTTTTTCAGCATCTTGTTAGGTAGTTTGTCAAGTGTTTTCAATCGCCTTTTGCCCAACTTCTGGTTGAATTATTTGAAACTAAACTCCTGAATTAAATTAAGAATGTTTGACTTTATAAATTGACATTAACAGCTATATACTCAGATTTATTATTTTCGTATAGTATTAGATTAATAAACAAAACCCACTGAAAATCAAAGAGGTCCGTAACTTATGGTAAAGTGTATATATTTTTTACATTTGGAGGTGCTTTATATCAACTGCAAGTTGACACTTATTGTGCACCTCTACTCGCAGACTTGTTTGTATATTATTACGAGACTAAATTTCCTCAGAGACTCGTATAAGATCATAAAATAAAAGATGCTAGATCTTTCAATCTCACTTATAGATAAATTGAAGATGTTCTTTCCATCAATAATGCATCTTTTGCGAAATGGATCCCATTGATATATATACCAGAACTAAGATAAAGGAAACGACAGAAACCACCAGATCTACAACTTTTTGGACTTGCATCTCGAATTTGACAAAAATTGTCATCTCAGTACTAAACTTAACGACAAAAGGGACGATTTTATTTTCCAAATTATTATTTTCCTTAACATAGACAGTAATATTCCGGCTTCTTCTGCTTACGGTGTGTTTGTTTCACAGCTGATTCTTTACACGATAGCCAGCACATATTATACAAACTTTTTATTAGACAAAGTGATCTCCATGAATGCCTTATAAATCAAGACTTCAAAAAAATTCTCATACGATCATTAAAAAAGTTCTTTATTAGATATCAGTCCCTTGTAGAAAAATTTGAAGTTTCGATCCGAGCTCTGATTTTAGATTCTTTCTTTACTTAATACTCGGATGATCATTTCCTTAAGCTGTCTACGACCTTTCAATGGCCACTTGAACACTTCCTTAATGGAACGGGAGGTTTGGCTAGCCTTTAAGCCATTTTAATCCACCATTTCTTTTGAAATGCCTGTACAAAGTCAACACCACTGTATTCGACAATTTGTCGTTGGTTTCCAATTGATTTGCCTTTTTGTCTCGTGGACTTCAGCTCTTGACCACTCTGTTCGGTAATTTTGTTTTTATCCCAATTAAACTTTTATTAGACAGAAAAATAAGCATGGATTCCCCTTATACATACTGCTCAAATCGAACATTTTAAATCCGCCTTACAAAAAATTAGGCAGGGATTCCCCTTTTATTCTATTTAAAACATATTGCTGAAAACGTAACAACATATACCGAAGAATTTTTTTTCTTCAATATTTCTAGTGTTCTTGATTGGTTTTCATGTCAACCCAAATTTCGACTATCCATTACGAACCATTACAGACCACTATTCAAAAAATGATTCAATGATAATTAATAAAAAATGTCAGTTAAATAAATTGCTAGGATCTAGTACATATGGTGACTAACGATCATTTTAAATCCGAAGGAAATCTGAATAAGAGTTTCTGCAATATCTGCCATTGTATAACAATGTTGAAATTTTAAAGTCCAAAAACTCATACAATATTTGACAATTCGAAAGGGCGATGCAATATGATCGTAAATATTATATATCTAACATATTTGAGTTTGTGGTCTTCCAAATGTTTAGATTGATTTTATCTGAACTAAAGGGACATAAGTTGTCGAAAAGGCCATATGCAGAAACTAAATTTACGATAACTTCGGTATTTTGTTATTTGCTACCACTGGGTCGATGGCTCTGCTGGTGGACTGTTAGTACAGGAGGGTATTCACCACACCACTGAAAGTCGATTTTATTTCAGAAATTGGGATAGGTAAATGTTTGTCAATTTTGCTGAAAAGTAATGAGGATCTCCCTACTGCAAAGCTCTGTTCTTAGCTGAATTTGGCTTTCCATTTAGATTATGTTTGGTTATTAGTTCTCTATCAGTTTTGAAACATATTTGAGTTCGTAATCTTCCAAAATTTAGATTTTATCTGCATTGAAGAGACATAAGTTGTCGAAATAGCCTTATACCGAAACTTAATCTACATTTACTTCGGTATTTTCTTATTTGTTTTTACCTTGTTGATGCTATGCTGGTGGACTGTTAATCCCAGAGAGTATTAACCAACCCAGAAGTCAGATCTTTGGTGCTGACTTGACAGCCGATTTTATTTGGAAACTTGCAAACACTAAATTTTTGTCAAGCAAAGTTCTGTCCTTTGGTATTTTGTTACATGTAACTAATAATCATTTAAATTTTAATCTTTATCCGAGTAGCGTTTTTGAGGGGTTGTGTCACAAGATTTGCAACTGCATAACAACGTTGTATTATTAAAAATCCCATAACTTCTGCAAAATTTGACGAATCAAAATGACGATGCGATATGATCTATTCAATATGATGACAAACAATCCTGTAAAATTAGAAGGATATCCGAGTTAATTTTTCTAAGGTTTCTGTGGAACTGTATACACAAGAGAGTGTGGCATTCGGACAGACACAAACCATTAGTAGGTTTCACCGTCGACGTGCGGGGGAACAAAAAAAATGATGCCAGCAGGTAATGGACCAGTCCGTCATCCAACAAATAGGCGAAAGGCGAAAGCAAGAAAATAAAAAGTATAACAGAACACAATGCAATGGCTGAAAATTACAATTACATGCAGCAATCTGCTAGGGAATTACAGAGGAAAAACACATATAAGACAGAAGAAAAACGTAAACAACGACAGAATCTTGGACAAATGGTCTTGGTACCAACACTAGAAAAGCCCAAAGTAGGGTTAAACCGGTTTAAGAGTATCCAAAGCCTCCCATTTGTGTGTTCCGTTTCGTATACATACAAATAAAACTCAATACAGGTTTACTAATAACTCCATGATCACAATCTTGATGAAAGGAGAGAAAATGACAAATTCTTATTTAAGGATTACTCTCCGAACATCTGCCGGCTAGCTTAAGGAGCCTAGTCTGCTGGTAAAATACTGTCTCGATACGGAATATAAATTCCCGAAGGGTTTGGTCAAGAGTGATTTCAGAAGACATCAGCAGTACCAGTGAGAGGCCAGTATGTATGTAAAATTTTCAGGTCACTGGAACTCAAAGATAACTTAATTAACGGATGCATGAAGAACATCTTGTAGATATTCCCTATCGCATAAAGAATGTAAGTTACGTCCCAGTTTTCTTTATTTTTAACCAGGTTCTGGCATTTTGCAACAATATTTCTTTTCAATCAAGGTTTAGAAATGCCTTTTCTTTCAGCTATTTGCGAGGAACGCCATATCTAGATATCATATGTTGATATCTATCTAAAAACTTCTTACATGTATTCAGAAATCTGAATCCCTGTTGTAAAGTTTGGCTGTGATAGTAAGGTTGCGTTCATAAAAATCGTCAAAAGAAGAACAAAAACTTGCAAGTAGTACCAATAGAGAAATATATAACCCGTAGTATGGAGCTAGAGGAACGTCGCTGTCAAGAAAAGGGAAATTAGTAATGGTAAAATCAAAATCATTCCTTTTATCATGTATTTTAGTTTTTATTTTTCCAGAGACAATAATGATAGTTAGACCCAGAAAAAGTGCAGCATTTGGAATCATTGTTAGCTGTATTTAATTTCAGTTTTTTGTGGCTAAATGATGTCTTTACAACTTAAAAACAGGGGATTGTCAATAGTAAGGATATCGGCAATATACCTGCTGTTATCACTGATAATAGAAAAAGGGTTAATCACTGTTTCGTATGGTTCCGTTTTGAAGTTATTTCATGAAGTCTTTTTCGTAAGAAAAACAGAAAAAGATCTGAAATGAGAGGTGCAAAATGTGTACCCCTTGGAAAACCTATGACCTGTTGATAAAAAGTGTGGCCAAAACGAAAAAAAAATGTTGTCCAGCAAATGATTGAGTGTGTTAATCATATCATCAAAATTAAGAAGACTATTTAATAAGTTGTCCAAATTTTGATTTAGTCAAATTATGTGGAAGGGTTGTATAAAGTGTAGAAAAATTATAACTCTCGACGGATGGTACTGATCTGAATTGATTGTAGTTTATCTAAAACTTGCAGTGAGACTGATTTTTTTTTATTGATAATAAATTTATAACATTTGGAGGTGCTATTTATATAATAATGTTGTGTTTTACATTGACTGTGCGAAAATAGTAGCCAGGGTGATGGACAATAGTGCACGACCCGAAGGGGAGTGCACTATTGTCCATCACCCTGGCTACTATTTTCCATAGTCAATGTAAAACACAACATTAATATTATTATTATACTGACTGTTGACTTTATTTTGAACCACTGAATTTGAAAATTTTTCTTTACAATTGCTTGTTTGCTATCCTGTCAATCGTTACCTGTATCTGTGGTAACTGATTCCGATGTCAATTTCCACGTGTCAATGATCTCAATACACATTTCACCATTACATCAACGCATTTTTAGCAATGAAATAATATATTTCAAGAGGCCAAAACAAAGTAACTTTATTGAAAACTATTTAACCCATAATGGTTGCAGCAAATACTTTTAAACAATACATTTAATCAATGATAACAAATATTTTAAAAAAAGCAAGACAGTTTTACATTTTGTATTTCGATACTTAAACAGTATAAGGTTGTACCACTGTTTTATTTTCATCAACCGTTTCGGGAGAATGGATTACTTTCCAATAAAATCAAAATACTGTCAAAATACCCCCCCCCCCCAAAAAAAAAAAAAAATACAAATTAAAAAAATTTTTTTAGCGCTGTAGCAGACGACACTCTTAGAAATTGCACAGATTGCACAGGTGATCACGCAGGTGTGTACCACCAACTTGTCGGTCATATCAAGACTCCGCCTCCCGCACGTGATGATTAATGATGATTGACGTAGAATTCAATAGTCTTCACAACAGCAGTGCTTACTATTGCAATAGTGCAGTCAACGCTATTTCTTTTGAAAACTATGCGAAAATAAAACTGTTTTACTATAAAAGAACTTTCTTACAGGAGGTATAATAATTATCAATAGCAAAATAGTATACTAAAGACACTAATAGTCGCAGACTTATCTTTACATTCTCACCAGACTGAATTTCCTCAGGAACTCGTAAAAGAACATGAAAGATAATAAAATAAAGATGCCTAATCCTTCAATCTCAATTTTAAATATATTGAGAGCTAGCACAAATTATACAGACTTTTTCGTTAGTTGATTCAGTGGAGAAGATCTTTGGATGAAAAGTTTTCGATGGACGGACGAATGAACAGCGATAAGTGACAAAATTTTCCTGGCTATAGCTGAAGCCATGGACTTTTGTAAGGGTCCAAAAATATGACTCTTCGGTGATGGAGTCAAATTATTTGAAAATGGATAAAACTATTTACAGAATCATTGAAAAGTTAATCAGGTATGTGCTGCAGCAGCATAATAAAATAGAATAGTTTTTTGGTCACACAACAAATACTTCTTTTTGGGAAATGAATGAAGCATAAAGTTTTTGGATATTTTGGTTACGAAAAATGTCTGCAATATTAATAAAACTTTTATGGCGCGCCAAAACTCCCCTTCTTTTGCGTTAGTGTCCGTAAGCATCTCAACAGATGGAAAGGCCATAGACAGTTAAACGAAATGATCATTCCAGTATTAATTAAAAAAGAATCTTGAATCACAGTTCGAACTTCAAATTTATCCCTGGTATCTATTGAAGAACTTTTTAATGGTCGTACGAGATGTAATTTTGGTACCTAATATATTTATAGCAGATCTTGATTGTTATTATGGGGTCCAATGTTAAACTAAGATCTATAGTAGCTGCCATCTTGGATCTTGGTCAGCAAAACGTTATTAAATCAATTATTTAATACAGGACTAAAATGTAAACAAATGCCACAATTATTAACTTGCCTTAAAACTTTAGAACGCGAGGAGAAACCAAATCTCTTCACCTTGCTATTGTTGAAATAGGTCAGCAGCAGACAGTGGACCAAATTTCAGATGAAGAAGCATACACTAACCATACATTATTGATGTTGTGTTCCAAAGTATAAAATTTCACCTAAGTTACTCATCCATTACAAGAATGTCAAAGGAACATTATTTTCACTAGGAATCTCATGGTTATCCAAGGCACATTTACGGATAAAATATTATTCCACTGTCTGATGCTACAAACCTTTAACCCGAGAAACTCATTCATGAAATTAACGTCAATGTGACTTATTTCTTTATGAGAAACTCATAACTACCAAGGATGCATCAACATAAAGATTTATCCCTCTACAGCTCCTGTATCGTCAATCCGTCTTTAACTTACTATAAGGTATGTGCAAAGCTCATTGTTGAAGACTTCAAGGTGAAGGACAACAATAAAAGCGTTGTTCCATTGCTCGGTTTTATCATGTATTTGTTGTCTCATGTGCATTAACTCCATATAATTTTTTATTTAACCATAATCTTTGTCGAGAGTCACTTTGTGCATTTAATTAAGCGTAATGTAACACAATCTCGTGAGAAATATTATGACAATTCAAATAGCATCTGCCGACAAAATATTATTCAAATATCTGCTCTAGTATCCCAGATCTGGACTTTAACTGAAACAAATGAAAGATACTTTAACATGAGTCACTCAAGCATAAAATATAGATCAATGTGACCTTTAACCTCGTAGCTATCCAAGACTCATCTTCTCAAAAAAAAAATGTCATACATGTGGACTATAAACCGAGTCGTTCATGTATGATATTTGTACCCTCGCCAAGTACTATCCATGGAAAACAGAACATCAATCTATAACCTGTGCTTGGAATTTAAAGTTTTCACGGAACAATAGCGGTAGAATAAAATATGAACAGAGCATGTGTTAAATACAAAAATCAGAGTCCATTGCAGGTGTTTAATCCAGGAATGTACAAGCAGACGAACAGACGAAGCAATTTACCGGACCCCCTTCTCCGTTGGACGAGGAAATATTCAACAAAATATGTAAATAGGCGTAATCAATTGTAGGACTGTGTAAACCATGAAACAAATAAGAAGAAATCATTTCAAGAAATGCAACTATTTTAGGAATAAGAAGTGACCAAGAAACTAAAATATCAAGGTACAAATATTGCTTATTGTAACGCAGAGCGTTACAGATGTCCCCCAAACGAACATTGTTAATTTTTTCCACAGTTTCAATGGCAACAGCAGCATCTTTGAGATTTCTAAGACTTAGCATTAATAACTACACATCAGATAACTATCAGGAAAATTTCATCCACTTAAACCACTTTGAATTTTCCTGCCTTTTTTCCATTTCCATGGCAATAGAAGTCATCTTATATAAAATTTTGAGGCTTAAAATCATTTCTACACATATCAGAAAACCTTCCCGTTAAATTTCAAGTTGGAGCATTTTAAATTTTCCCATATCCATGGCAACGGTCGCCATTTTGAAAATTCTAAGACCAAAATCAATTCTATATATGCTAGGCAACCTTCTTGTAAAATTTCATCCAATTCTGAGCACTTTGAATTTTCCCGCCTTTTTTCCGTTTCCATAGCAACAGTCGCCATTTGAAAATTTTGAGACCAAAAATCAATTCTATGCATGCTTGGCAACCTTCCTGTAAAATTTCATCCAATTCTGAGCACTTTGAATTTTCCCGCCTTTTTTCAGTTTCCATGGCAACGGTCGCCATTTTGAAAATTTTGAGACCAAAAATCAATTCTATGCATACTAGGCAACCTTCCTGTAAAATTTCATCCAATTCTGAGCACTTTGAATTTTCCCGCCTTTTTTCCGTTTCTATGGCAACGGCGGCCATTTTGAAAATTTTGAAAGGTTTCTGCACATCTACTCATATAGGCCAACATTCCTGTGAAGTTTCATAAAGTTTGGGCCAATAGTTTCTGAGAAACGTGTCGGACAAGAATTGAGCGGAAGAAAGAAGAAAAAAAACAAATAATAATAATAATAATAATAAGAAACGGAGTAAACACAATATGTCTCCCAAACTTCGTTTGGGGGACATAAAAATCCAACAGACCTTAAAAAGTTATCTATTACAACTATTTTAAGTTTGAGCTTATTTTGTTGAGGGATCTCTAAAGTGCATTTAAACATGTTAAATAATCTCTTGTTTTTCGATGAAAATTAAACAATATTAGAAGAACGCATCAAAGGTGTACTGACAACAAAATAACAATTGTGAAGAGTCTGAAGCAATTCTGATATAGCATTTTAAAGATACAATGATTTGATGTACACAAAAAAAAACAAATAAAGAGATATGAAGTAAATGTACATGATACAAAATCCCTATAAATAATAAATACATGGTAAGATTAAGGATTAAGGAAATCGAACAAACAACGATTTCGTTGTTGTTCTTCATCTTGAAGTCACCATGAGACCTTCAACAAAGAACAAACACTCCTACCTCATAGTAAGTTCAAGCCGGCCCCTAGCACCGATTTGAGCTGCTAAATGTTGAACAACGCTACATCCGTTTTCTCATGGATGCGTGTTTGTCAACAAACATAACATATCGGGCCATATACTCTTACAAACACCGTTATCCGTTTCCCTCCATAGCGTCAAATAGACAATACAACATATAAACGATCACAGGGTACTCATCGAGTCGTAAATTTGGTAAGTAAAATTTGGAGATGTTGGCAATATACATACAGATGCCCAGTGCAATAGTTTAATTTTTTCAAACAAGAAAGCCAAATGTTGACTTTTGACAGTATTTTCATATGAGAATTTAAAAAAAAAACAATTACATCATAACTGACAAAATAAAAAGAACAGACGAGTATAAAACAACGCTACAACAGAGGACAAAAAAAAGATTCAATCAGATGCCAAATGGAAACACCGTAAAAGGCATCTATTCAGATTACAGGATTTAACTTTCAGCATTAAATTGCTGAAAAAAACATTTAAGAGGCATTACATAAGCTACATACGATTATAATCTTCATGGATGATTATAGCCTCTGGTTCAAATTTTTGTTCAAATATATCAAATGAGTTTCTGTCGTGATCTCCCGTTATAAAAGTGAACTCGGACACTCTGACTCTGTAAATAAAAATGTATAACTATAGTGAAGTCAGAAAAATGGTAATAACAAAAATTTGATTTCTTCTTTCATTGCCAATGGTGATGAAAATTATTGTAATCTAGGGGCATTTTAAAAATAATCTACGAGTTTCAATTTTCATATGAACGGCAAATATTATTAGAAATTATTCTGGTTTTTGAAATTATTTAATCATTATGACATTCAAAATGATTTAAATGGTTTGGCGTCTAAACAAAATTAAAAGAAAACGCCTCCGTAAGACACGGATGCGCTCGTCAGGCATTCTATTCAGCAAACAGGAAGATGAAGACTGAAAGACTTGGAAAATGATTGCATGATAAAGAAATCCTACCAAAGCTACATGCTGAGTATGACTATATACACAATTCAAGAATCTTTCACAAAAAAATTAAAATTTTGTGCTCTTAATGTATCAAATCAATGAAGTGGCAAATGTAGCATGAGTGACAGACCTGAAAAGGGAAGGCACTGTAAAACTTTTTATACTAAGGCTTCAGACTTACTGTATACACGAGCCGAGAATTCTTTGATGAAAATTTTTACATTATTAAATTGTTCTAGAAATATCATTTCACAAATCGGCAAACAGGAAGTATATGAGTAAAGGTCTTGCATGAAAGGAATGGCACAGTGCAACTCATTAAGCTTAAGATTCGGGCCAATTATCAAATCATAACAACAAAAAGAGCAAAGAATTTTTTGACGAGAATTTAAGGACACATTTTCTGTTTATATGAATCTGCAAACAGGAAGTAGATCAGAGACAGACCTGGAGATGGAAAGCAAGGTACAATTTCCCACACTAAATCTTCAGACAAAATATCAAACCATTACTAAATACCCAAACCGACAAAACTTTGACAAAACATTTTAACATAAATTGTTCTGAGAATTTCAATCAATGAATTGACAAACAAAATAAAAAATACCTGACCAATCTATTTAAATACAAAAATACAGAAGTTGCATAAAAAACAGTAAATTAAGTCTGTCACTCATGATACATTTGCCACTTCATTTTTTTTATACATTTGCCACTTCATTGATTTGATACATTAAGCTTTTTACACATTATCAAACCATTACTAAATGTCTATACAGGAGCTTAGACATTTTAACGATAACTTCTACTT
Organism: Modiolus philippinarum; assembly: GCA_002080025.1. NCBI lineage: Eukaryota > Metazoa > Mollusca > Bivalvia > Mytilida > Modiolidae > Modiolus > Modiolus philippinarum. Next base: position 225,225 of record MJUU01000014.1, on the reverse strand, counting down.
AAAATGTTCTGTATGTAACAATATTTATGAATTTGTAATCAGAAAGTAGATGAGTGACTGACCTGGAAAGTGCTGCACTGTATATCTTTCGATCAAATATCAAATCATTGATACATAAACAATCTGAGAATTCTTTGACGAAAAATGTTACATGAATTGTAGAAACGAATTGGCACACATGAATCAGATCAGTAACGGATCTGGAAAGGCGATTATTTTACAAAAGCTTTTGACAAAATCTTAGATCATAACTATATACACGAGCCGAGAAACCTTGTGTACGTACTTATACGGACAAGGGAGGATGTCACCTTAAGGTGAGCATTAAAATGCAGTTCGCCTTACATTATTTTGAATGATATGCAATGAATATATGTCGCTACGAAACAATAAAGAAATGGCTAGTAATTTAATTCGTTTCTTTTTTTTGTTTTTTGTTTTTTTTTTTGTTTTAGAAATTGCATGAAACGGTTTCACGAATTTGAAGATTTTTATGATTGATTTGATTTAGTTACACTCTTGGCTACTTAAAAATAACAAAATATCAAGAAGACATTGTAAGTATTTGGAAGAAATACCCAACTGTCCACTAATCCGATTTGTCTAAGTATTCATATGATTAGATATATAAATCTTTTTATGTTTGCATCTTAATTATGAAGATGTTCATCAAAGCTTTTTCTGTGAATCCATTATTTGATCAAAATTGAAAACTTTTTGTGTGTTTGACAACATATGTATGTTAAATTGTAAAGCAATTATGCTCCGGGGACTCTACTTCACAAAATCAATTTTGAAAATTTGATTGAACAAAAGTATGTTTTGAGAAATGGATTGAAGAGTTTAAGTATTTTTATACAATTCTTACAATAAATGCTATAAATTGAAATAGAGACTGAGCTTGTATTGCTTACCTAACAACTTTTATCTTAACGATACTTTGCAAACGGTTTAGGCACCTTTTACAGTCTTAAATGGTTTGATATAAACAATAAGCAACATTTATTGAGGACCTGCCATTCATCGTTTCTGTACAGTACGGTTGAACTTGTTTCAGTTGGTGTCAGAGGATACAATTAAAATATGATATTCCTTTTGCGTCTAAATTAAGACTAAATTCGATAATAGTAGCCATTTTCAGTTTGTTGCAAGAAAACTGAGTAATCCTTGTAAAGATCCTTCCATACATTATTCAAGTACAGTTAGGTCCTAAATTTCAGCACAAATCACCTAAATAACGTTTTACCCATCTGTTAAACTACATTCCGCTCTGGCAGCAATGATTTTGTATGATCAGAACGAAATGAGCTTTTGGTGTAAACGACCTTCTATACACCATTCATGTCATGTTTGATTCAATTTCCATCTGATTCAGTGATTTCAGGCGAGATAAACAAAAATCCAATTTTCCATAGGGTCAAAACTTAAAGTATATTCCATATTGGCAGACATGTTTTTGTCGGATATAAAAGAGATCAGCATTTTTTTAAAGATCATTCATACATTATTCAGTATACTTTGGTCAATTCTGCTATAAAAGTTTCAGAGCAGATTTGCTATATGGTGCAACGTTGAACAATGCTCTGCGCCGTCAGCTACATTGATTTTTAAGGATCAAATGAAAGAAGCATTTTTTTTTGTAAAAGTCCTGCATACATCATTTCTTTAATGTTTGACTGAATTTACTTCTGTGGTTTAAGATATGATTTTCAAATTCCTTTCTTTGTTTAAGGCTAGGGTCCATGTTTTTGTCGAATAGTAAGAACCAAATGAGAAGCCTTTGCAAAGGTTCCTCGAAACATCATTTAAGTACAGTTTAAGTAAAATTGCTTCAATAGTCTCAGAGAGGATGATGGAATTGATGCTTTCTAATGAGGTTCATTGTTTATCTATGTTCAGTCCTGGCATCCATATTTTGTCAGTGTCAACGAAAAGATATTGAAAATGATATTTTCTCAATAGGTTTTAATGTTATACTGTATTCAGCACTAGGGGCCATGTTTTTTTATACGATCGGGTCGAAATGAGCAATTTTAGTGAAGCATCTTCAATACAGTTTATGGTAAAGTTTAGTTGAATTTGCTTTATTTGTTTAAGTGGAGTATATGAGAATGTGAAAAGCTTATGCGGACGTAGGATGACGGACGCTAAGTTAAGCCAATACCTCACAATGCAACTTGATGTCACGTGAGATAGAAAAAATATCACACATAATTTAAATTTACCCCGAATAACAATGCGCTGCGCTCAATATCCATTCCTCATTCAAGATGGTGCCTCCACACCAGGCTTGATGGTTTATCCTATGAACTCTCACTTGCCATGGGTACATGCGATATTTCGCAGTGTCACCATGTACAATTCTGTTTTCCATATGGCTCTCCGTAACAATATATCCATCAGAGGTAGATATCTGTCTTTTCCATTCATTGTATCGTTCTTCTTGAGGTCGCCTGCCGCAGTCTATAAAACATGATATTGATATAAGTCTTACAAGATAGAACAACAGAAAATATAACCGTGGAAGAAAATGTATACTTATTTTATTGTTATTCATCTTGAAGATTAAAATATTTAAAATGTTATTAGCGATTAAATAAAAATATTTTAAACCAAATCGTAAATGAACTAATGAATTATCAAAAGTGTTTAAAAAACACGGTACCTACTCAAGGTACACCTATGCACAAGATGTTTACTCCTGGTTTGCATACATTTAATTACAGTTTTATATAAACATATAGGAAATTGTTGTTTTAATAATTAAGGTATTTCCCGTTTCAAACGGAAAGACCTTTCTGTATTTCGTTTGATTATAATTTTTTTTTCTTTTTTGCCTCATTCACACGAAAACGGCTAGACATATCCTTTTGAAACTTTAGGTCTATGATCAGAACCATGTCTAGTTGATAAGAAATAGGGACCGGTCGAAAATCTTTTTTCGTTCACGAATTTTCGCCCAAAGTCCGAAAAAACATTGTTATGGGATAAACTCAGAAACCATAAGAGATGGCTGAAGAAGTGTATTATGCCCCCGCAAAATTTATTCACATCTTTGAATACATTTATCTCTAAAACGGTAAGAGATAGAAGCCTGGAACCTTCTCCATTCATCTTAGGTGGTATGTGTTACATCTGAAAATACCAAGGTCAAAGGTCATTGGTCACTTTGAACTTCGACCTAAGACCTTGTTATTGGATTAACTGGGAAACCGTAACAGATAGCTGATTAATTGTAATGGAGAAAATGTGTGTCTTGTTGAGATCTACATTTGTTACATTAAGTCCGAATGATTGGACCCACCGTTTTGGGTCTATGGACCAAAAACCGAATTTTGATGTCCTAATTTGGGTTTTTTGCCTATAGCTCAAATACCATTGAAGATACAAACATTTATTAAAACAAAAAAAGTTCAGCAAGACATGACCTTCAAAATCAGGTCAAGGTCACAGCCAAAATAGTATTTCATGTTAAAGAATCAATAAATGTACATATTTAGCTTAGAATATTGGTTTTATCCATGAATCAATAATTAGAACATTATGACGCAACATCAGGGAAAGACCTAGCAATTGTTCTTCGAACAATTGACATACTAGTTATAGTCTGTTCTTCACTGATTACCTTAATTTTACCTGAATTTTAGCAAAAGAATTATAATTAAAAGTTAGAAATAACTTAATAAATATTCAAGCACAATAAAGTAAAAAAAATGTCTCAAAAAATGATGGTTAAATTGAAAATAAATTGCATTGAAAAATGATCAATATACACATTGCTGAAGTTAAATTGGATTAGACTGATAGTTAGTCTCAATTTTAAAATGCTTATATTTAAAAAGTGTAAGTCATTGAATATTGCGCTTATAGTCTGACTTTTTATGTGTATATGGCTGTCTTTCCATGTTCCTACTTGTATTTGGCTTACTACCACAAAAAAAGACAAGACCACCCTATCAGATTCTTCAGTCAGTCATGTTAAAGAGATATTCTATGGATAACATCGTCTTCAATCACAAACTGTATTATGAATATGATATTGCCAGCAAAAAGGCTACAACCACTGTATACCAAGGTTTGACCATCAAAGGGTTGCTTTCACTATAGGCAATGCATCTCACGGTTAATAAAAAAAAGTGACAATATATTCTGAAATCTGATGTTTTGAATTTATTTTGCAATCAAAGAAAAAGTGATAGTCAACTTCCAATATGCTGCAATTTGTTTTAGATATTTATGCAAATATGTTTTATTATTTTCTATGAATCCTGTTATTTTGTATATTCATTTGTCTTTTCTTTTATAATATTCTTGTATATTTTTTTACTTCTTTAATCGTTTGGCATAAATTTCTCTTGGTTCAGTATCAAAACCTACTTTAGAAACCAATAAAAAATTTCATTAAAATTCTTGTCCACACTGTAAAAACAGTGTTTAGGATTTGAACTCTTTTGAAACACGTTTAGGTCTAAACATGTTTAGGACTGTGTTTAAAACCTAAACACTTATTAACTTGAACACGTTTAGGCTAAACGTGTTTAGGATTTGAACATGTTTAGATTGATAAAATCATCAATCTTTAACGATTTTACTGATATTTTCATTAAGTTAAACACAATCCTAAACACCTAAACACAATCCTAAACGTGTTTAGATCTAAACATGTTTAGCTATTTCAAACGAAGAGTTATCCTTCATATAGAGGGCACTCTAATCTTTCTTTGTTTGATTTTAAAAGTGCTAACGTGGCAATAAACAGGGATTAACCGTGTGTGTTCTTTTGAGGATGTTGCTTTAAATACAGACTGTTTTAAAGGTAAGTAGAACATTATTTTACATTATTTGAAAAATTTTAATGCTTATTAATGTGTATTAATTATATCTATTATCATTTGTGTTGCTGTCATGCATCGATTTTCATTGACATGTAATTATTATGCAACTATGTTTTAGTAAAATTTAAAGAATTTTTATGGAATGTTTCTCAGTATAATATTATTTTTCCAATACACAAGCTTTTCGATTTTAAAGGTTTTGCTAATAATTATAGCATTCACAATGTAACTATTATACTTATATACTTTCAGATAATGGAAGCAGAACAGCACTTGTGGATTGAGTCTCAATATCAGCCAGTGCAAGCATCCTAACTTGAAGCGAATGAAGAGAAGACTCTTGTCTTGAAATACTTTTATAAATGAATAAATGAATAAATAAAAACAAAACAAAATGAAAAGGCTAAACATGTTTAAAATCTAAACACGAACATATGCTAAACATGTTTAAAACCTAAACACATTTCCATACCTAAACATGTTTAGGGCTAAACGTGTTCAAAATTCAACACAGATTATGTGTTTAGGATTGTGTTTAGGATCTAAACACCGTTTTTAGAGTGCAGAATTTGACTTTATCGGCAATATGTGCATTTTCTCTTTGATCTTACTGACTGATATTGTCAATATATCCGTACTGACCTGATACAAGAAAATATAAGGTAATGACGTCATGAAATTGACATCATGACTCTTACGATGTCGCCGATAAATGCAATAATGGTAGTTTTGAAGGTCTTGACAGAAAATATCACTAGTATCTCAGCTCGTCCTATCGGACTCGCTGCGATACGCTGATATTTTCTGTCTCGACCTTCAAAACTACCATTATTCTATATTACTTGGAAAGCATCCTTTAAGAATGGGTTGATACAAAACTGAAATCTTAGATGAAATAAAGATTATTGAGCGTCAATAAATGATCTACTAAGATATGCTCAAAGTTAAATTTGAGGACTATTTTTACACCAAGTGTTCTCCCAAAGACACTAAGGAGAATTCTTATCAATGAAATTTAATCAATCAACTTAACATTAAATGTACTTTTCTCATGCAGCACCGCATCTGGCTGTAAACAATTTAAGGTAGCAAATTTCAAGAGTTTTAGGTTACGATTGATTTAACTAAAGAATGCTACATTGGCTGGAATTTTATAAGACTTTTGACAAGTCTAAGCTACCATTACCACTAACTCTGTATCCTAGATATACTTTTTCTTTATCATTTTCAAAGAAGATCCTAAATTTAACAAATGTATTTTGAGGTTTTACACAATTTTGTTGAAGATTTTGTTTTACTTTTTCACTCAACAACCATTTATTTCAATTTTCTGAGATCTCATCTACCCTATTTTGTAACCTTTCTAATGCACATCAAACATACAAATTGTCGTACTTTTGCACATATTTAAAACAAACTATAGATCTTCAAGGTATGTGAACCTATTGTCTTTTTTGTTTATTTAACTATTTAATTACTAGGGTAATTAAATGTATGCTAACCAGGATGATAATAACATTCTTTTTGAATGTAAATAACAAAATACCGAAGTTATTTATATAAAAATCGCTGATATTAAACTCTTCAATCAAAAGTTTTGTAACAAAATACTATACAAATTTAGTAATAGAAAATTGAGTAATTAATAACTTAATACCGAAGTTACTGTGAATTTAATTTCTGCATTAATTAAATGAACAAAATAACAATTTTCTGTTTGAATAAGAACAAAAATACAGATTATGTATCTAATTTCAATAAGGAAAATAGAAAACATTAAAAAAAAAATACAGTGTATGACTATGACTTTTTAATAGTTTTTACAACCTAATCAGAGAGAAGAATTATTGTGTAATTTTTTTAAATCCTAACAATAAGGAAACTTTCTACTTTAATTATACGGTAACTGAGCCTCAATTGTTCAAAGGAACTACTAGAATATAATATAAAAATAAATTTAAATTATCTTATTCAGTTTTAAAAGTTGATATTTAAACAGCCATTAGAACGGAGGAGAACAGACAAATATCTGTTTTAATTGTTTAATTCGTTACTGTCGGGCATGCAGTTTATACGGTGACTTTTCAGTCAGAGCAAAAACACTGTCCCAAAAGCTGCTTAGTCAGGGATTTGTTCAGCCTTTGTTACTTTCATCCCTTCAGAAATTCTATGGTCGTCACCATGACACCATTGACAGATATGACGTGTCTATGTCGCAAATGAAAACGGACATTTTCAGCTAGATTCCACGTCTTCACGGATTTGACATAACCGGATTTGACTCAACCTTGGATTGACTCACTGATAGTGTGACGGGTGCCGCTAGCGGAGCAGGAAATGCTTACCCTTCCAGAGCACCTGATGTCACTCCCGGTTTTCATGGGAGTTCACACAATGAGTGCCTTAGTTCTTAACGTTATCTTTTGATTTCCGTGCATTTTAGCTGTCTAACGTCCTTGTTTTGTCTTTGTTTTTATCTGTTGCCGTTTTTTGCTATGTCTTCAGATTTCAATTTCTGTAGTCATCGCTTCCCTTGTTTCTTCGGTATTCTACTGCCGTTGTTACATTTAAACTTTTTCTGTGATCAATATTATGAGTTGAATTTTGTTTTGACTTATCGTGTGTATTGTACTGCAACCGAAAGAGGTTTAGTGTATTTGAATAAAGATGTTAATTATTAAAACACTCAGTTATGGAAGCACATTATTGTAAGGTGGAATGCAGTGTTGCATTTGTTATTAATTCGATCCACATCCCTTCTCACTAACTAAAAGCGGGTATTTGTTCATGAAGTCACCAAGCGTTAGATATCGGTAAAAACAAAGGGATGTTATATTGCCTTAATGAAATTTTGTCTGCTTTATTTTTCCTACGTCTCTATTTTTTGTCATTTGCTGACCACACAAAGCCGGGAAAGAATAGTATTCTAACTGGTGCATTACATATTGTATATATTAAGCATTTAAGTGCGCCATTTTTTAATACTAAGTTATGAAAAAGTTATTGAAAGGTGGGGTTCCCGTGCACTGTTGCAATTGTTATTAATTCGCATTAACATCCCCTCTCATTGATCCCCAAAAGCGGGTATCTGTTCCTAACGTCTTCAAGCGTTAGAGATTGGTGATTTTTTGTCTACTTTATTTCTGCTGCGAGTTTCTATTTTTTTTTTTGGTTAATGACTGACCACACAAAGTTGAGAAAGAAAAATATTAATAAGCGCATTACATTAATGCAAACTTTTCGAAATTTTCATTTCTGAAAAGTACTCTCTACCACGAAAGAACACAATGATCGCGAACATTACCAGGAACATAATATGCAACATTACCTTGGACTATGATACACACTATTTTATATTTAGCAATATAAAATTTCAAATTTTGTGTTTTTAAGGATTCAAAGCTAAAATGCATTTATCTAATTCCATTTTTCAAGATATTCACTTCAATTGGCAATAATCGACGGTAAGCAATTGTACAAATATGGAGGACACAGTTTAAGCTAATGTATTCTATTCACGATAGTTTCTGCTATTTTCAAATGTTCCAATGTCTATAAAATATTTTACGAAAGGATATGGCTTTTTTACCCGCAAACGTCGTTACACCTGAAACTATATTTAATTCAGAAGCATTTTTTACTATTCTTTTTCTTTTACAAACTATCCCCTCTACACTTCTCATGCATTTCTAAGGATTGGCCGAATATAAGTCAAATAAATAGGAGAGATTTCTTTTTTGATAATATTTATTTAATTTCCTAACCACGCCAATTTGCTTAAGAACTTCGAAATGGTCTATGTTGGATAAAAGTATCAAATAAAAATGTAGCAGGTTTGCTAACAGATCTGTGCACCCTTGAATGGTGTAGGAGGAGTTCTAGATATCCAAATATATTCATTTGTCGAGGGATCGGATGAGAATTTCATTGGTATTACTTAGTTTTGCATATAAATATAATTTAATCTGGGTTAGGGTTAGGGTTAGGGTTCTGCCAAAGCTAAAAGAAATGGAATAAACACAGATTAAAAACTATATGCATCTATACAACCATTTAGCTTACCTGATCTTTTGCCAGTGTGAAGCTTATCTTTTTACATTTTAATCTTCCCGTCAGAAAGCACTACGCGAATTTGGACCTTATTTGGCAGGAATTGCTCTTTGGAGGTCTCCTTTAAAAGGCTACAGGGTTTGGATTATTATTTTTTTTACATCAAATGAAAAAAGAAAGGAAATGGGGTTAATATCAAGGTGACAACATCCCAATTCCAGGTTAAAAGGGCCCAAAACAAAACATCTAGGGGTCACCATACGGTCTTCAACACAGTGAGGAACCTCACACCACATAGCAAGCCCTAAATTGTCCCAAAAAGTAAAAAAGGAATAAATCAATAGAAACAAACCAAATCCAAAAACCCGAATATCAAGAAACTCAAATTTTATAAGAAGACGATGACAAACCAATGACCAACATATTCCTTACTTGGGACAAGCGCAAAATTGCATTGGGGTTAAAATCGTTTTCTTGGATAAAAAAACCTATGTGTGGTGAATAACTAAAAAACACACACAATAGGCTCACGGTAAAAATCAAACTAGAAAAAAGTCCAACTTATCAAGACGAGTACCTTAACAATGAAATACTTAAAGCATGAAGACAATGCACAGAGGTACTGTCCTGACAAATGCTTCCAATTACTGACAGCAAGCTAAGGACATGATTTCAGGTTTTTTTTGCCATCAATCCTTTCTGCCTATATTTTTCCAGAAATCTCCAAAAAGCACATCTACGGCCTAGAGTAATCTCTTTGTGGACTAATTTTCGCAGGTGAAACGAAGGACAGTTGAACAAACGTATGTGCGGATAAACAAGGCCTGACATGTCATGACCCGCATCTGCATTTCATTTCAATAAACGCTCTACTTCCATTCATGACTGTTCCAATATGAATTCATCATATTCTTACCAGAGTTTATTCACTGCCACTTTAAAAGCTTCATTCCTACAATGTTATGCATCATGTTAAGCATCATCAGTGACTGATTGGCATTCCTTAGAATATAGACTAACAGCAATTAGTTTCGATATATCAAACCTTTGATTGTTGAAACATGTCTGCGAATCAGCCAACGACCTTGATAACCTTAAATTCTCAAAAATCGATTCCTTAATAAAGGCTTAAATATTGCCATCAATCTACACAGCAAACCAGTGACATCAAACATTCTAACTTAATTCAAAGATCAATCTATTGCACTTATTTCGTATTCCTACACTTAACTCATTGCAACTATAATTTTCAATTACATCAAAATAAACTTACAGCATTTTTTTGGATGTATCAAACCATTGCCCATTTAAACCTATCCAAGAATTAGTCAACGAACTTGATAACGGGGTATGTCTGACTAGTGGACTGTTGAATACCCTCGGGGACCACTGGTCCACCAGCAGTGGCATCCGCCCAATAGTTTGAAAATACAAAATACAAAAATTGGATAAAAAAGTAAATTTCGTTATGCTGAACAAGGGTTTCAAGCAGTAATTTCTCATCAACATGATGAGAATCAAACAAAATAGAAAGCCATAATCCAAAATTAGTAAAAAATCAGTAGTCAGAGCAAATTTTGTTATGCTGTAGACGTGTTTTCAGAAGAAATCAATCATTAGTAGCAATAAAATCAAACAATATGGAAAGCCATATTTCTAAAGTAGTCAAACAGGAAGTAATCGTACAAAGCTATCGAAATATGAGGCCATTTCTTTCCGGGTATGGCACTCGGTGGACCAAGGCCATCCACTGAGTGCAATACACGGAATAAAGTTTCAGTATTGTTATGGGTTAGAGATAAAGGAAACGACAGAAACCACTAGATCTACATCTTTTTGGACTTACATCTCGAATTTAAGGCAAATTGTCATCTCAGTACTAAAATTTACGACAAAAAGGACGATTTTAATTATTAATTATAAATTTAATAATTTCCGTAACAATGACATATTATTGATGGGGTGTATGTTTCACAGTTGATTCGTTACCCGAGAGCTAGCTCAAATTATACAGACTTTCTCATTAGACATAGTTATCTCCGTGACTGTCTTATTAATCAAGGCTTAAAAAAATCGTCTTATACGATCATTGAAAAAGTTATCAGTCCCTTGTGGAAAAATTTAAAGTTTCGGTCCGAACTCTGATTCAAGATTCTTTTTTAATTAGAACTTGGATGTTTATTTCTTTTAACTGTCTACGACCTTTCAATAGCAATTGCAGTTGAGGTAAATTTTCCAAGTCTGATTATTGGACTGGTGAATACCTTCGGGGACCTCTGGTCTACCAACAGTGGCATCTGCCATATGGTTTCAAAATACAAATACCAATGTTGCATAATATACAGAAAATTTCATTACGCTGTACACGTGTTTCAGGGAGTAAACCCTCATCATGGTTATTTAGAATCAAACAAAATGGAAAGCCATAACCCAAAAGTAGTAAAAAAAAGACGAACTCATTGACAAAAATATCGAAATAAAAGGTCAAATCCAGTACCGAGGACATCCGTCGAGTGCCATACACGGAATGAAGCCTCAGTATTTTAACGGGCTAGTTTTTTGATAAAACGTTGAATTTCTATGAAACGAAAGGTAAATTTTTCGTATTAGACAAGTCCGACCATTGGACTTGTGAATTCAATCGGAGACCTTTGGTCCACCATCAGTGGCATCAGCCCATTAGTTTAAAAATATAGAATACTAAGGTTGCGAAATAAACAGTAAATTTCATTATGCTGTTCACGTGTTTAAAGAAGTAACCCTTCATTAAAAGCATTAGAATTAAACAATTTGGATAGCCACGACTATCCAAAAGTAGTCAAAAAACGAAGTTCTCATTATGAATATTGAAATAGGAGGTCAAATCCAGTACCAATGACTTCCACAGAATGCTATACACGAAATGAATCCTCAGTATTTTTAGGGGTTAGATTTTGATAAAAACGGTATATTTCTAAAAAAAAAACCAAGGTAATTTTTTTCATTTCAGACAATTCTGACCATTTCAATGGCGAATAAACTCGGGGAACTCTGGTCCTACACCAGTGGCATCGGCCAAATGGTTCCAAAAAACAAAATACCAAAGTTGCATAATAAACAGTAAATTTCGATATGCTGTTCACGTGTTTCAAGGAGTAACCTCTTATCAGCAGCATTATAAACAATCAATATGGGAAGCCATAATCCAAAAGTAGTCAAAAAGAAGTAATCATTACCAAAAATATTGAATATGAGGCCAAACCCAATACAAAGCAAATGAACGGAGTGCCATACACGGAATGAAGATCATACGGGCATGCCGATAAACGTAGATATTTGACAAATATATACACAAAAACAGGGAAATATTCAGTGAAAATACAATTATTAGCAGATCTTTACTTGGCAGTTAATAAGGATTCAAAGTGCCAACTATCAAAAAATATCGAAATGATCAGCAAAATTCTTTGATAAATCACTGTTGTGAAAAAAAGTTACATTCGATAGGTTTTCCTAATTTAAATAAACATACCGGAACAAAGATATTTTTACAGACAAATTTTTACATACTTTGTTTGCAATCCAATTTAGTTTTTTTTTTTTTTATTTATAACAAATACCATTATCCAAATATATGTAAAATTATATAGTACTGAAATTGCACGTTTTTAACCCGTAAGATTCCAATATTTAAATGACTGATTCAGTAGAAGCGGTTTGTTTTCAGTGAAAACATCGAATAAACTAAGTTTTGATTTGAAAATGGACAGTTACAAGGTAGAATATGGTCATTTACTGTATAGGGCTTTATATTCGCGATACGAAATTTTCGCGGTTTTCACTGTTGGACTTGATCGCGGGGTTTTATATCCGCAGTATTTTAGTTAAAGTAATTGTGTTCATTTATATTCAGGTTTACAGTAATATATTCGAGGGTATATATTTTCGCGGTTATCGTTTAAAACCCGAATATAGCGAAAATAAATACCCCGCGAAATATAACAACTATACAGTATAGTCCGTGGGCTGGAAACACTTTCCGTGCACCCCCCCCCCCCCCCCCGCACTTAGTTTAAACTTTATTCATTTAACAACAATGACAGCACATATTACAAACACAATAACGAAAAAGTTGGATTGAGAAACAAGGCTTCCAAACCAGACCTTTTTTTCTGTCCTTTTATGTCCCCCTTCAAAATAAAACATGTTAACACGAATTTACCAGCACGCAAAGACAGTATAGGGCCACTTTTATAGTACACCCGAAAAATTATTGTATTTTCTTTTTAACATAAGTTTCATCATTTAAGCTCCATAATTTTTTTTTACAGATAAGTAAAATATACTGAAATTTTGTATCAAATTAAAGCTAATTTAATATGCGTTACAGTAAGCACAAGTTTGGGTACTTTAGCCAATTTTATGATCTGGGGATACAAAAAATCTACCACTGCTCATGCACAAAATTGCGAAGATGTCGATTTTAGGCTGTCAATTTCTTTCAAATAAACAACCCTCGTCATTTGATCTAGTTTTTATGCCTAACTTATCAGTTGTGATACAATAATGGAAAATAAAACCATTAAAGTCCATAAAATTTTGATTTTCAGCATAAAATTTTTGAAAAATGGAATTTTTCAGAATTTTAGATTTTTCACAATGTCGACCTTCTGACTGAAGGGTTGTAAAAATCTGAATATATATTTCATAATTGCCGATGCAATAATAATTTATAATATGTTAGCAACAAATTATACCACAAAAATTAGTTTCAGACATATTATAGGTTCATAAATGTCAAAATTAGAACCCCTCCTCCCAAAATTAAGAGAAAATTTGAAATATTCAGACTCTAAATGGTAGAAAAATAATGTTTAATGGGAATTCTAGCGTGTATTTCACTAAAACTGACATGCAGAAGATCATTTAAGTATATTAAACCTTTTCAAAAGGTCTCCTTTTGACTCTTCTGTCCGAAATTGTATGAAAAATGGGAATTTTCCGTTTTTCAGAATTTCAGCTGTTTTGACTTTGAGATGTAAATACTTCATGAAATTGATATATAACTTAGAGATGTTGATTAAATATCGTTTCATCATATCTAAGCAATTAGAAAGTATGCTTTTAAGCCTTTTCCACTAACTACAGTCTCATAAATTATAAACATATTACCCCTTATCACACATATTCAACACAATTTATTTCATTTTATTCAGCTTGAAAAGCACAGAGCCTCCCATATATCAAAAATAAGATCATGCGCCCATTTTATGGCAGATATTCAACGATTTAACTTTGAATTTCGGAATATTCTGAAATACTGAAAATTCTCATTTTTCACGATAATCGTCCAAGATATTCAATTTTACCCATATTTTGGTGTCAAAATTACATATTATGATGTATCAAATGCATCTTTTGCAAAGAAAGTAAAACATTAGTATCCTTTGTTCATTTATATGTACAGCGGTCATATTTTGGAAATTTTTAAGTTTAATTTTGTTGGGGTAGGGGTAAGATTTACAGTATTAAGAGACAAATTGAACACTCCTTATTTTTCTAAACAGTGTTTTTAAATAACATATGTATCGATCAGTTTTGGACAAAATATTGAGTTTAAGCTGACAACTGGGATTTGAAATACCAAATCAAGATAGTATTCATGCAGCCTTGTTATATGTTATGCAGAATTTCGTAATTTCGTGAATGGTGGTTATTTTTATTCCAAAAGAGACAAAAAACTGACAATTTGGGGGAAATGTGTTGGGGTAGGGGTAAGATTTTTTGTATTTAGAGTCACATTCAACACCCCTTGTTTTTCTGAACATCTAATGTATCGCTTAAAACAATTAATTGGCATATCTGCAGATATATTCTATAGATTTGATTCATACTGTTATTAAACAGTTAACTATGGACAAATCTGAAATGCTGAAAATTCCCATTTTCATCAATTTGGGGAGAAATATTGAGTTTTAGTCGACCAATGGGTGTTAAAATATCATGATGTAATTAATGCAACATTGTCATACAACACACATTTTGCATGTTCTGGTTAATTTTATGCGAACATAGACCAAAAATTACCAATTTCAGGGAAAATTTGTTGGGGTAGGGGTAAGACTTTCGGTATTTAGTGTCACATATAACACTCCTTGTTTTGCTTAACAATGTTTAAAGACAGTTTATGTATTGCTTAGGACAATTAAATGGCATATCTGCAGATATATTCTACACATTTGATATATATTGCGATTTAACGATGAAATACGGACAAATTTAAAATGTTGAAAATTCCAATTTTTCATCAATGTTGGGAAAAATATTGAGTTTTAGTCGACCAATGGGTGTTAAAATATCATAATGTAATCCATGCAACATTGTCATATACAACAAACATTTTGCATGTTCTGGTTAATTTTATGCGAACATAGACAAAAAATTACCAATTGCAGGGAAAATTTGTTGGGGGAGGGGTAAGAGTTTCGGTATTTAGTGTCACATATAACACTCCTTGTTTTGCTAAGCAATGTTTAAAGACAATTTTTGTATTGCTTAGAACGATCAAATGGCATATCTGCAGATATATTCTACACATTTGATATATATTGCGATTTAACGATGAAATACGGACAAATCTAAAGTGTTGAAAATTCCAATTTTTCATCAATTTTGTGAGAAATATTGAGTTTTAGTCCACCAATGGCTGTTGAAATACCACATTCTGATGTAATTTATGCATTTTTGTCATATACAAGACATGTTTTGCGTATTCTGGTTATTTTTATGTGAACATAGACAAAAAAAATACCAATTTCAGGGAAAATTTGTTGGGGTAGGGATAAGATTTTCTGATATCAGAGTCACATTTAACACTCCTTGTTTTTTAGCAATGTTTTAAGACACCAAATGTGTCGCTTGGTACAATTAATTGGCAAAGTTTGAGAGATATCCTCCAGATTTGGCATTTATAACGATAAAGCAGTGGACTTTGAACAATTCTGAAATGTTGAAAATTCCCATTTTTCACCAACTGCGGGGAAAATATTGAGTTTAAGTCAACAAATGGCTGTTAAAATATAAAATCATAATATAATTTTTGCAATATTGTCCTATAAAAAACACATTTTGCGTCTTCTGGTTATTTTTTTTTCGAAAATAGACCCCAAAAAAATGACAATTTTAGAGTGTTTGGGTAGGGTTAAGATTTCTTGATATATGATGTATATATTACCTAAAATAGCCATTTTTTGTTATGGTTGTAAAGCTACTATTATAAGCTTTAATTTGATACATATTTTAAATGATATTTGTTTACTAAAACATAATATTAGGCAAAAGTAAGACAAATCTTATTCAAAAACGAAATTATTCAAAGGTCCTTGTATTTGGTATATTTGAAAATAAAATTTTGGTCATTTAAAATATGTTATCATTGTCTTAACCTGTTTTTATATTGAAGAAAATAAATTGAAAAGCTAAAAACAATTTTCAGAATCGGAACTGAGATGCACTTCGGGTTCTCTAGACCATCAAACTTACGCAATTTCTATGAAAATATCAGTTTTTCGTCAATATTTCATTGGGGTAGGGGTACGTTTAGTTGCGCTATGGAACGTATTGGGCATAAAAATTGTAAAAACTTGGATTTTTTGTAACGCTCATACAATGAGGAATCATTTGATACCTCGTTTTTATAACTAGAAGGCATTTTGTCAACATTTTGAAGCAACTGAAAGAAAAATTTGAACGAAAAACGAAATTTTTCAAAATTTCGGTAGGTGGGTCTAAAAATGGGCCAAATTCCACCAGTGCATGCAGGTTACTCTCGTGTTATTAATAGACCTAGAAGAAACAGCGAAAAGATGTAGATCCTTTTCCGTCTCCACCCACACAAAAGCCCAACCCCGAAAATCCCTTATTATATGAATAGCAAGATTGCATTTTGAAATTTCCCCGTGATTCAAAGTTGTGTGTGTTTTACTAGTATATTCATATTTTAATTTAATTTGCAAATCCAAGCTTTTCTTTATGAGAAAATATCTTGTTTTAGGTTTCTAGTCAATATATCAAAAAATGTATACAAATTCGTCATATTACCTACGAAATAAAAAAAAAATAATGCTTACTTTTTGTTGTCTTTTGAATTTATTGTGTATTCTTAAACAATATCAGATAAAGATTTGCAGTTATAATGAATTGTGGCCTTAACTAGTTGTGACTTCATTTGTTCAGTCCTGTTTAAGTAATATGTACACCCCTATTTAGCGGAGTTCTCGGCAAACAGTTTAGGTAAGAAAAGTTCGCGTATAATTGGTTTTGTCCGGTTGAATAATGTTATGCCCGAGCGAGAAATTGCAAAAAAAAAATTCATATTTCTTTATTTAAAGTGATTTTTTAATTTGACATAAAAATGACAGCATTGACCATATTTGTTATAAATATCTTGTAAAGTATTTGAGTTCTTATTGAGATATGTTACAGTTTCAGAAAATTGTATATGAAGAAGAGTTATATCGATAGAAAGTCCCATTATAAGAAATTTATTTTTCAACATTTTTTACAAGCCTAGTTGCACGAATTATACGTTCAAATTAATGTTCCGTACAGAGAAGTCACGAATGCCAATAATAACAAGACAAAAACTTTTAACATTGATTGGACAAATTTCAACCAACATTTTTTGATTGTCAAAACCATTGTCATTTCCTTCAGTTTTCACAACGTGGGCATTCACGTCTCGGATTTCAAACTACCCAAACCCACCCTATCCTTTTTTTCTTGTATGCTCATATACTGTTATAGATAACATTGACATTGATAGCATTGGTTTGGTTGATATACATAGCTCCACTTTCGTTTAGATTTATTTTTCAGCTTTGCGGTGTAACTAAGGAGCTGGTAATCTTCTTGGAGATATGTTATTAACAAGTGTACAGACTTGGCAAGTGAAGAGCTACTTGTAATTCGTGGAGAACTTTGTACTTAGACATTTGTGCAGTGGCCTTGAAATTCCGTTGTTATATTTAGTGACATTAATTTCTCATTTTTGTATATATAATTTTAAACAATTGCTATTGTAATTTTTTTATGCCAAATATTAAATGTTTTACATTTATTTTGTTTTTCAATTAGAAAGTGTGAATCCTTTTCACTTTGCGTCCGTCGTCTGTTTTGCGTATTCCGCAACTTTGCATCTGTTCGTCAGTGAATTGTCGGTGTTATTGCAGTCTAGGGTTAAGTTTAACTAAGGTTTTGTGTTCATATTTTGTTAACAATGTTCCAAATCTTATTTATTGAATTTAGTGCGTCTCTTCATGCAATTATTACAGAATTTCGAAGCTAATTTTGCAGATATTATATACTACTCAACAAAAGAAATGAAACATGGTTAATTAAGGTCTTTCACGACTCCAGTCGGAAAGACCTTCTTGTAATTCTTCCGATTATTTTTATTATTATTTTTATTCTTTTTCTTCCGCCGCAACCGATGTGCTAAAACTAAGCGACATATCATTTCGAAACTTCACGTGGTTGTTGGGTCTTACGAAGGCCACCTCTGATTAACGCATTCACACAGATCTATTTTAGTAACAGAGTTACCTGCCCGCAAACAAAAAACCTTGTTATCGCTTAAACTCTAAAACCGTAAAAGATAGCTGATGAAGTGTAATGGGGAAAATGTTCGTTAGGTCATGACGGAACTTCATTACGTTTGGTCCGAAACTGTGCGGTATACTTTTTTTTTGGGGGGGGGGGGTTATTGCCCTTTGAAAATTTTCAATTTCCGTCATCGCTCAAAACTTCTAAACGGTTAGTCGTAGAGACATGGAACCTTCACCATTATTTTAAGTTGATATAAGTTACATCTAAAAATGTCAATGTCAAAGGTCATCAGTGACTTTGACCTTTGACCTTACCCCTTGTTATCGCTTAAACTCGAAAACCGTAATAGATGGCTGAAAACATATAATTGGAAAAATGTTCATTATCATGAGACGTAACTTTGTTACATTTGGTCCGAAGAGATTCGACGACTGTTTATATGAGTTATTGCCCTTTGAAAGATTTTGAGTTTGCTTTTATGCTTAATACTTCTAAACGATAAGTCGTAGAAACCTGAAACCTACACCAATGCCATAGGTCATATATGACCCTCTAAAAATGTCAAGGTCAAAGGTCACCGGTCAAGGTCACCGATGACCTTAAACCTTGTTATCGCTTCTTCAACTCGTAAACCGTAATAGATGGCTGAAAACATATATGGGAAAAATGTTTATTATCATGAGACGCAACTTTGTTACGTTTGGTCCGAAGAGATTCGACGACTCTTTATATGAGTTATTGCCGTTTGAAAGATTTTGAGTTTGCGTTAATGCTAAATACTCCCAAACGATAAGTCACAGAAACCTGAAACCTTCAACACTGTTCATAAGTCATATATGGCCATCTAAAAATGTCAAGGTCAAAGGCTATCGGTCAAGGTCACCGATGACCTTAAGCCCTGTTATCGCTTCAACTCGTAAACCGTAATAGATGGCTGAAAACATATAATGGGGAAAATGTTCATTATCAAAAGTCGCAACTTTGTTACATTTGGTCCGAAGAGATTCGACGATTCTTTATATGAGTTATTGCCCTTTGAAAGATATTGTGTTTCCGTTAATGCTAAATACTCACAAACGATAAGTCGTAGAAACCTGAAGCCTTCACCATTGTTCATAAGTCATATATGGCCATCTAAAAATGTCAAGGTCAAAGGTCACCGGTCAAGGTCACTGATGACCTTAGACCTTTTTATCGCTTAAACTCGTAAACTGTAAGAGATAGGCGATCAAATGTATTGGAGAAAATGTTTGTTTTATTGAGGTCTACTTTTGATACTGAGGTCCAAAATAATAGGCCCAATCATTTTGGACCTATGGCCCAAATACCATTTTTGGAGGTCCGATTTTAGGGTTATTTGCTTATATCTCAAAAACTATTAAAGATACAAAGAAACTATACGAATATAAAATGTTCAGTTCAATATGGCATACAAAATGGGGTCAAGGTCAAAGGTCAAGTTCCTTCGCAACAACGTTATTTTCCATAAATGTCCTTAGCAACCATAGGCAAAAAGTTTTGTAATGTTGTAAAGAGGAAATGAATGACATTGCCAAACAGAAGTGACTTTCATGTCCTTAGCAACAAGCTAATTTTTCGAAAAAGTCCTTAGCAACTGTTGAGCAAAAGACTAATAAAGGTCAGAACTTTTGTTAAAATCACATTTTTCACCGATATAGACATCGAAATCAAACTCAACCATAAAATCATGGTGAAAACTGGTGAAAGACCTTGCAATTGTTCTCTGAACAATTGACCTTTTAATTTTGTTAATATTTTTGTATTTCGGAATTTAAAGTTCTAATTTTAATGTATAAATGTATTCAACGCCAATGNCCTTTTAATTTTGTTAATATTTTTGTATTTCGGAATTTAAAGTTCTAATTTTAATGTATAAATGTATTCAACGCCAATGCACATCTGTTTTTTTTTTTTTTTTTTTTTTTTTTTTTTTTATTTTTAAATCAATTCCGAACGGACACGATGAAAATTCGGAATGGAACTTTTAAACCCAATGTTCGAGCTCGCCGTTAACTGAAAGATGATTTAAATTATTTGATGTCATTATTAGGGCACTTCATCAGGTTAACAATTTGCCATTTTAAAAAGTGGGAAAATATATGCTGGCAATGACTTAGCGCGGTCAGATCGTCGATCTTGATTTTTCCGCGCAATTCATTGTTTCGTGAAAAGAAGAACAAACTTAAGACTATTGTTTAATCTAAAGCTAACATGCTAATCAATTGATAAATAACGTGGCCGAATGTCCCGTTAGGCGTCGCAATTTCAAGATCGCGTAACACGCGTTTTACACTTCGGAGAATGGTAATTGAAAATGGAAAATAGGGATGAGGAATTCATGGTGGACATAACAACAGAGGTTTGAATTCAACCGGTTTAAAAATGTAGCGGTTTGGTAAATAAAAAATGTAGACATACTCTCTTTATACGTCTGCCAACAGAAATTCGGGATAATGACCTTGACCGTGACCGGAGATGGTTCAAAAATTATTTGTGAGCGGAGATGGTTCAGAAATTATATAAGACATTTTTGGGAGCAATATTAATTCTTACGTGCAAAAACTACATTCGTTAAATAAATGTGGTACGATGGTTTGAAAAAAGTCTGATAAAATTTTGATATATTTAAGAATTAATCCTTAGAACAAGAGCGTGCAAAATAATAACTTAACTTGGTGTCCATCGGCCATATAAGCTCTCATTCATTCACCAAAAATATTGAATATTTAGTTGAAATATCGAATAGAATTATCTTTCTTGTAATTTATTTCAGTTAAATCAGATAGAATTTAATGTGGTGATTTATTTTAGCTCAAATGGTACTATGGACAATGAGATCTATTGCAATTACTATGTTCTTATCGTCGGCGTTGTCGTTGACTTTTTCAAAGATCTCCTTCCCTAAAACTGCTAGACCAAAACTAACCAAACTTAGCCTGAATCATTACAAGGATATTAACTTTCAAGTCTATTAGACCAAACAACATGGAAGCTATTACCAAAGGTAAAAGCGGTAAATTGCTGAAATGACTCAAAAACCTTCACAGATATCAAACATTTGATTAGACAATACAGATATCAAACATCTGATTAGACAAAAAGGATCAGCATGATTAGATATGATGGCTAACCCTGAGCGTCTGTCTTGGAGATATTGCCCTTTTCTGTAAATTTTCGATTGATGGTTACTTTTTGTTCTATATATTAAATGAGAATAGAGGATCTAGTTTAAATTACATAAATGCTAACCAAAGTGAGATCTGGTGACCTTTATAGGAGTTATTGTCCTTTTTCACGATTTTTATATGCTTGAACTATTTGAAATAGAGTTTAATCCTAATCCTCGTTTTTACGGTAATTGTTTTATAAATGCCAGAAACTGATTGAAAATCCAGAAAAACTGGGACGTAACTTACATTCTTTATGTAATGGGGAATTTTGACAAGATACTCTGCTTGCATCCGTTAAATTAGCTTTGAGATCTAGTGCCTACATACTGGCCTCTCACTGATACTGTCGATGTCTACTGAAATTCATTATGATTCTTGACCAAATCCTGCGGGAAGTTTTGAGTTTGATTTTTCCTCCGTAGTGCAACAGTGTTTTACCAGCAGACTAAGCTCCTTTAGCAAACCGGCAGATTAGCGGCGAGCACCTCTTGACCCATCTTTCAAAATTACGTATTGTCATATTCTTTCTTTTCAAGGTTGTGGTCATAGATTTAGTAGTCTACCTGTATTGGGTTTTATTCGTATGTTTACTTAACTATAGGGAAACGGGACAGATAAAGGGGAGGTTTGGGTACCCATAAACCGGTTTAACCCTACCGCTGGCTTTTGCTAGTGCCATTACCAAGTCCGGCTGTCTCGAGTTCCTATCGTTGTTTTCGATTGTCTTTTGTCTAATTTGCGTTTCTCCTGTGTAGTTCCCTAGCAGATTGTGGCATGTAATTATATTTTTCAGCCATTGAAGGTGTTTCATGTTGTCCCTTTGATTTCATTTATGTTAAATTGCAAAATTTAGCATATCAAGGACTTAAATTTTCTAGATATGTCGCGCATGGTTGGATCTCTTAGTATAAGATAGGACCAACGGGAAAAATTAAACGATCCTCTCCCCTGAAACCACTTCAACAATTTGCAGCAAATATGATTATAATAATTATTTGGTGGTCTCTTCACTTTTTTTTTCTTATGTTCAAACTTCGTCCAAGATGGCCGCCATCATAAAACATATTTTAACATTGGACCCTATAGGAAATTTGTTAAAATAATCTGTAATTGAAAACCGTTTCATACATGAAGTTGATAATGAATAGCCATGGTTAGCTGATGGTCCTGTACCAAATGTTGTATAAGAGATTTTAGATTTACATTGGGTCCTTTGGCAATATTTTGTAATTACTACAACTTTTAAATCGTTTGATAGTATAAATATGCAAAAGAAGAGAAAGCGGTTAAATGTCAAGGAGACAATATCCCATCTCCAGGTCAAAGCGAACCAAAACAAAGCATCCAGGGGCCACCGCACGGTCCTCAACACAGCGAATACAGCAAGGTCCAAAAAGCCTCAAAAGCAAAAAAGCGAATAAAGCAATGGAAACAAACCAAATCCAAGAACCCGAACATCAAGAAACTAAAATTGTACAAGAAGACAAAGACAAGTCAAAGACCAACTCACTTCTGATCCGGGACATGCGTAAAAAATACGGTGTGGTCAAACTCGCCCTCTTCGATCCAAACCCTCTCCCCACGCGTGGCGAATGGCCAAATACACAAATACACAAAAAGACTCACAGCAAAAATCAAACTAGAAAAAATATCATCAAGACGCGTACTTTCACAATTATAAAGCACGGAAAACATGAAGACAATACACACGGGTACTGCCCTGACAAATGCTCGAAGTTACTGACAGCCAGCTAACGACATAATTTCCGTTGACTATGATATCAAGCCTTCTAACATGTGAAACTTCAATGTAAATATTTCTATTAAAAAGTCATTTCAACATGTCTACATGTTTAAAAAAAAGAAGCCATTTCAGTTCAAAGTTTTGGCCCTTAGGAAAAATCTGACTTGACCAGTAACCATGCGAGTGATTCAAACTCGTGTGAGCGTCTGGTTTATATGTTATGGTTTGTTTTGAACTCTCTAAATACAACAAAAGAGTTGGGCTCACATAACTTATTTTTGAAATTATACAAAAAAATCAGGGATATCTTTTTAAAATGTTTTTCTCTTAATTCCCTCCTTTCTCCATGACAATTATGTTATTGTACCAACTGACAAACAAAAATTAACATCATATTTATATGCAAAAGGCACTACATTGACTGCTTAATGAAGAAGATGGGCATTGATAATTTATTTGGCAACCCCACATACAAATTCTCCCCCATACCAAGGGAGGACATACTAAACAATCACAAATAAATTTTGTCCTCTTTTGGTATAAATTTGAGTGAAAAGAACAACAACCTATCTTGTATCTACTTGGTACCTAAGTTACGTAAAAATGCCCTTACAAACAGAGATACATTGCTGGGTCTGCAATATGCAAAAGAAAACCTTTTCTAAGCTACTGCAGTGAAAGATGGCCTAAAGATACATAGTGATAAAGTATACATACTCAAGAAGTAAAAATAATCAGATTTGGATTTTCAAAAACTCAAAAGACTGATTAGAATATATATTTTCAACTGAACTCAACCACTGCAACAGTGTCAAAACATTAAGTTTTGTCTACACTCTATACTACTCTTCCACATGATAAGCTAATATCAGTACTCGGGCTTTAATGCACCAGTTTTTTTGTACCAAAATGGGTGTACAAAGATATTAATATTTAGTGATAGGTAAAAATTGGTTTTAACATCACACTGATTAACACAAAAAGTATACAGAGGAGGATGCCATCGCAATGCTGGAATTTCTGATTAATAACATTTTTTTTAGAATTTGGAGGACAATTTTTCCAGCAGATAAAAGGGGTACCTATGGGGACTACTTGTATCACTTTTAGTAGATTTTTATACCCCCGCTTGAAAAGTCAGGGGTATATAGTGATAAGGTTGTCCATCCGTCCGTCCTTCCGTCCGTCCTTCCGTCCGTCGTTCCGTCCGTCCTTCCGTCCGTCCGTTTTTCGGTTCGTCCATCCGTTACACCTGAGGGTAACCATCTCTTATCTCGTACTCCTCCCTGAACCACTGGATAGATTTTCATGAAACTTTAACAAAGTCTTTTTGACATAATATTGATGTGCATCTTCTATTTCAGAATTGGATTTAATTGATTTTGGGGTTTCCCATAGCAAAACATGGTCTTTGACATTACATTACAAGGGGGTACCTATCTCTTATCCGCTACTCCTCCTAAACCACTGAATAGATTTTCATGAATTTTTAACACAGTCTTTGTGACATAATGTAGATGTGCATCTCCTATTTCAAGATTCGATTTAATTGATTTTTAGGGTTTCCCATAGCAAAACATTGACTTTCCATTACATTTCAAGGGGGTACCAATCTTTTATCCACTATTCCTCCTGAACCACTGAATAGATTTTCATGAAACTTTAACACAGTCTTTGTGACATAATGTAGATGTGCACCTCCAAATTCAGAATTTGATTTGATCGAATTTTTGGGTTTCACATTGCAAAACTTCATTACAAGGGGTACCAATCTCTTATCTGCTACTCCTCCTGAACCACTAAATAGATTTTCATGAAACTTTAACACAGTCTTTGTGACATAATGTAGATATGCAACTTCTATTTCAGAATTGGATTTAATTGATTTTGGGGTTTCCCATAGCAAAACATGGACTTGCCATAACATTATAAGGGGGTACCCATCTCTTATCCGCTACTCCTCCTGAACCACTAAACAGATTTTCAAGAATCTTTAACCCAGTCTTCGTGACATAATGCAGATGTGCACCTCCTATTTTAGAACTTGATTTGTTTGATTTTTAGGGTTTTCCATAGCAAAACATGGACTTTGCCAGTACATTACAAGTAGGTACCCATCTCTTATCGGCAACTCCTGTTGAACCACTAAATAGATTTTCATGAAACTTTAACACAGTATTTGTGACATAATGTAGATTCGCATCTTCTATTTCAGAATTTAGTTTAATTGAATATCAAATGGGTAAGCGGGGGATATATATCAGTGAGCTTTGCTCACAGTTTTTCTAGTTTTGTTTATCTTTATTAAACCAAGTTCATGCAAGTGCTAGACGAGAAAAGATAATAAGCTAGCCAGGTCAATTAATTTCAGCTTCCTTTATATAGATGATGTTCTTTCATTAAACAATCCTTATATTAATGATAACCTTCGTCGTATATACCCTAAATGAACTCCTGTTTTTGTAATTTCGAAATTACAGAGACCACTGATACACCATCAGCAGCATCATACCTGGACCTATACCTCTACACTGACAACTCTGGGCGTCTAAAAACAAATATTTACGACAAGTGATGATTTCGACTTTTCAATAGTGAACTTCCCTTTTTTGAGCAGTAATATTCCGACATGTCCGGTATATGGCGTTTACATTCCACAACCCATTTTTTATTGTCGGGCCTCTAGTTTGTACAGCGATTTTGTCAATAAAGCAAAATTAGTGTATCAAAAACTTATACATCATAGATATGCTCAGTCATCGTTGCATTTGCCACACTAGAAATTTTAAACCTTCACTATGATTTTACCTTGAAATTTACATCAGGGGAGACTTCAAACTAAGCTGTACGACGAACGCGATGGCTTCACCTTTCCAATAGTAAACTTCCCTTTTCTTTGTAGCAACATCCCAACAGCACCGGCATATGGAGTTAACATCTCCCAGCTCATTCGCTATTCAAGAGCCTGTGTTCGATTCGGTGACTTCCTTGATGGAGCCCGGTTGCTCACAAATAGGCTACTTCAACAAGGGTATGTTACCCAAAACTTGAAGTCATCCCTCCAGAAGTTTAACGGTCGAAATCACCATCTCATGGACCGCTTTGTCACGTGTTTCCCACATGACAACACATCTTTCCTTTTAAAGCTTAATTGTTGTTTCCTCTACCGAATTTGACTTTAGTACCGGATTTGACATGTTCAACACGGCGGGTGTCTTATAAGAAGCAGGAGATGCTAACTCTACCGGTGCACCTGATCTCTCCCATGGTTTTTTGTTGGGTCCGTGTTGTTCATCTTTGTGTGTGAGTGTCTTCATTTTTCTTTTCTGTGCCGTATTCATGTTGTGTCTCTCTTTTTTTTCCGCCTTTCTTGTTTCTGGTGTTGCCATTGTTCGCTTTTGGATTGACGGTTCGGTTCTCACTTACTTAATACACTGTTACAATATTTCTGTTTCACAGATGAGGATAGATATCTTTGGGTAGATCCAGAGTTAATTATCGGACTGACAAACACTGACTGTGACATAACCGGACTTTTCACTGGCAGTGTGATGGGTGCCACACGTGGAACATATCATGCATACCCTTCCGGAGTACCTGATGATGCCTCAAGTTTTTGAAGGGGTACACATTACTAGTGCTTCAGTTTTGTGACGTTCTTTTTCATTTTTGTCTTTTGTATGTCCATTTCATGCTGTCTTAATTCTTGCTGGAAATGAATTGCCGTGATTTTTGATTTTTGATCGTGGAATTCCCCTTTCCTCATTTTTGCTTCGGTATTCGTTTGCCGATGTATTGTTGTAATTTTCACTCCAAAGTATTTAACGAAACAAAATACCGTTCTTACTTTTAATTCGAAAATAAATTAAGAGAGTACGATTGTCAGAAATTTTGTAATTAGAATTAAAATAATGACCTTTCGTTTTGAAGAACTTTGCTTATAGAACAACATGAGCAAAACATTTGGAAAATCCATGTAAGAATTTTTAAGATATAAGACGTCTAAATTTTGGCGGGAAACAGTTTTCTCTAGAGTTTTCCTTCAATCTCCATTACCTATTTATATGCTTTAAAATATATGAAAATATAATTGAAAGTATACAAAACTGTGCACATTATCTATTTTATTGCATTTCAAAGTTACTAATGACCAAGAAAAATGATACATGTGCAAAAAAAAATAATAATAATAAAATAACTCTGATTAACTGGATAACACCTGAGGATATAGAATTCTTCTGAAATCTGATGCTCATCTTCCATTAAAGGGCAATTTACTTATTATTTCTATGTTAGAAAAAAAAATGAAAGATTGTGTTTATTCCCTTTTTAACGAAATGGGCGGGGGGGGGGGNGGGGGGGTGGATGGGTATTAGCAAAATCACAGAAAATAGTTGTCAAGAGTTAAAGCGAGTGCAAAACCTTCGGAAAATTTGTAACCGATAATATAGAATATCAAAGCATAAATTAGACATGATTTCAAAATGCCGGAATTCTCCTAAAATACCTTATCCAAAACAGTCACTCTTTTTTTACAACGATCATAAGAACTGCGGACAGGAGACAAATACAATGGAACTAAAAAATGTATTTTAATTTTAAATTGTGTTGTCTTGTATTGTGATGTACTACAACCTGGATGGATTACAGACAAGTGTTTTAATAAAATTAATAAAAGTTATATTCGTAATATTTCAGCGAAGAGCGGATATGGTAAGACTGATTATAAATGAGGACAGGAAATTATTTGTTAACACACGTTTTGGTTTTCCAGATAATTACGATTTAACTTTCATAATTGACAGCAAAAATAAAATTTATTTTGTTTATTTTTAGATGGAAAACATACTAGTATTGAAAGATCGTCATGTTGGATGAGATGCCGATTTGCCATACATGTTTATAAGGGACCACCAAAGGGCTATTGTGAACAAGTTTGACTGAAATTGAATTTGTAGCTTTAGAGATGAAGATATATCGATGCTTTTATGTGTTATGGTCTCATGTTCATTTACTCCATATCCCTTCGTAAAATATTTTCCATAGGTAAATTTTAAAACTGGCGGCCATCTTCGATATGAATTTGAATTGCCAGTCATATTTTTGAAGGGTGCTACTTAATTAATGAAATGAAGCTAACAGGAAACACTTACAGTGGCCGAACATTACAATCACATGTCACAATCAACCAGGGAACTGCACAAGAAAAACAATAAAATGACAAAAGACAAACATAGATAAAAATAGGAACTCGGGATAGCCGGACTTGGTACCGGCACTGGCAAGAGCCAGCGGTAGGGTTAAACCGGTTTACGGGTACCCAAACCTCCCCTTTCTCTATCCCGTTTCCCTATAGTATAATAAACATACACAGGTAGACCACTAACTTTAAGACCACAATCTTTAAAAGGAAAGAATAGACAATTCTTATTGTTATATATTAAATCGTAATTTAGAAAGATGGGTCGAGGAGTGCTCGCCACTTAACTGTCGGCTAGCTCAAGGAGCATAGTCTGCTGGTAAAACACTGTCGCACTACGGAATAATAATCAAATTCAAAGCTTCCCAAAGGGTTTGGTAAAGAATCCTCAAGGATTTCAGTAGACATCGGCAGTATCAGTGAGAGGCCAGTATAACTTTTAAATGTTCAGGTCATTGGATCCCAAAGCCAATTTAACGGAATCATGAAGAATATCCGGTCAATATCCTCTATTGTGTAAAGAATGTAAGTTACGTCAACTGTAACGTAGTATGGTTCTAATTCGTCAAGTAATTTCAGAGCAGAAGATATTTGAAATTTTGATATTTGTGTCCGTGTTGTTCATCTTTTTGTGTGTCTTCATTTTTTGTTTTTCTCCCGTACTCAAGTGGTGTCCTTGTTTCTTAGAGTGTCCGATGTTGCCATTGTCCGTGGATTGTTCGTTCTTTTGATTCGATTCTCACTTACTTTCCAAAAGTGTTCAAATACTTACCAAGTTCCGCACTGGCCGCTGGTGACCATCTTGGATGAGGTGCAAACTAGTTGGACATAAAAGAGGACCTTCCAACAATTATTGTGGCAAAATTTCGTTTCAATTGGACAACCGGTTTCAGATAAGATCTTTAAATGAAAAGTTTACAACCGACGACGGACGCAACGTGATGGGAAAAGTCACCCTAGCTATAACCATGTGAGAAAGAACAAAAAAAAAGGCAACAAAACAAATAAGAAGACAAAAATAAAGGGATACGCTGAGTGCAGCATGATACGACCGCAGCTTCTTGACCACTAAAATCAAAACAAGTGTAATTAAAAATTAATGTTGACACAGTAAAGAGCTTCACTTAGTAATTTGATGGACACAAAAAGGAGCTTGACGAATTATAAATGTAATTACCTGGACACAAACTAGGAAAAACAAAAGTTAGCCCTTTTCATACCTTATTGATTAGAAACGGTAAAGCAAAGCAAAATCTGGTGACTACCAACTTAATCTTTCAACAAAAAAAATCTCAGGAAGAAATCCCATTCAAATCCGATAAAAAACAAACTTTTATTTGAATGAAAGCAATTTTGCCCCTGTTTAACCCTTTAACCCCATACATCTCAGAAACAGTAACATCTATGCCAAATCTGTGGACATACTCCTGAAAACGTCCAAAGAAAAAATCCCTTCAAAATCTGATGAAAAATAAAGATTTCACATATTTCCAAAAATTGTAATTTTGACCCCTTTGAGGCCTTATAGCTCAGAAACGGTAAAAGCTATGCCAAATCCATTGGTATACTACTGAAAGCCTACAACAAGGGGAATCCAAAGAAAAAATCGTATCAGACGTTGACGCCGACTACTGCGCCATACCATAATACGACTGCAAATTTTTTTTTTGCGGTCGTATATTAATATTCAGGGGCTCTCAAAAGCTTTTTTACTCACCTGGACCATGGCGTGCATAGTTTAAATAAACTAAATGTTGTTTCATTTTCAAGTATGTTTATACAGATTTCAATGTTACATAGTCCAACGCTTAAAAATGTCATGGTGTGAAGTCCGTTTAAAATCTAATTAGACATTTCAGACATTTTCGGAAAATGTTTTTCAAAAGTTTTACTTTTTGATTTTGAGACTCTTAATTAATATTAAGGTGTAAACTGTTTTTCGCCATTTTTAATTCTCTTACAATTACTTATTCAGTTGGCAAACTTAGATATTTGCACGCCTTTGTCCCGGCGGCGTTGAGTGAGATAGTTTTCTATTATTATTGTGTTATATTGTTATATTTGTACTTATTTTGTTTTGATCCGATGTCAAATCTTTCTCTCAAATTTAGTCACAGGTGTAAGTTATAACATGCATTGTTAACTTTTTATTAAATATTGTGTGACACTCTATTTTGATCGGTATCATCTTTGTAAAAATATTATATTCCATCTTTAACTTATTAATTTAGCATTCGCTGTAACCAGAGTCGTTGTTGCTGAGATTCGGATAAGCAAGGTTATAGTTGACACAAAGATTCACCATTTAAATACAATGTATTGTCATTTGTGTGAAGTAAGCAGTACGTAACATATCTTGTCACAAGAATGTAGTTCTCGCAATAGATTATTTCGTAGATTGTTGTAGTGTACGCGGTAGGCAGATTTGTATACATCTTAGTTTCAAAGGAGTAAGTCTTTTCATAGGGCGTATGTAGAAACTAAATTTAAAGTAACTTCAGTATTTTGTTATTTCTGACACTATGTTCCCCGTTGGGGGCCATCTTGGATGAGATGCTTAATTAAATAAGAGAGACTTTACGAAAACGAGACCACCTAAAAATTCTAAATCACGCAATGCCAAAAGTTGATTGCGATGTCGCGCAACTTAAAAAAGTAAAAAGTCGCTCAAATGTGCTTCTTCCGCTGGATTAAAGTTAAAAATTAACTTCAGATTTCTTTGCATTTGGCTTTTTCCTTCTTTATATCTTTTTCGATAGTAAGTGAAAGATTTATACATGGAAGTTTTGAATGTAATTTATCATGCGCAATTTTTCACAACAATATATATATATATATATATACACTTATTACATACAATATTTTTGTCTTACCTTGGCAGTTTGTATTCAGTATCTTGTTTGTCATAAAAAATATAACAAAGTAAAGAACTTCTTTCTCCATTTTGTAATATGTCCTTTCAATTTCTAAAAATGGGTAATTTTATAACATTGGTGAAATTAAACTAAGGGTTTCCTGTTAACGTACTTGATAAAATGTGTATCTGAAAAAATGAGGGTAACATGGGATCTTTTTTTTTACTTTTTCCCAATTCCCACTATTTTTGGTCCCTTTCCCAAATTGATATATTTTTGTTTTGTTTTCCCCCAAATACCCCTTCTTATGTTTTCCAATTTGCCAAATTTTTTCATCATTTTGCTTGACGTTTTTTTTTTTTTTTTTTGTATTTTCACATATTCATGTTTTCTTTAAAGATTTAAATATTTCTATTTATGTTTTTCCAAGTATTTTTAATGATCTCCACCGTATGAGACATAAGTTGTCCATGATGTAGAAGTGATTTCTATATTTTGCTATTGTCGAGTAATATTTCAAAATAATTTTCGTGTGGAAGCTATTCCCAAATCATTTCACCAATGAGGTACCCAAATTGAGAAGTGGAGGGCTTGAATATATTTTCATGAATACGCATCAAATGTTTCTTTTTTATTTAAGTATTGAATTAATCTTTTGAAAATAAATGGACGGGGTAAGTTTAACACAATGAAGTTAAAATCTAAAAGAATAGAGAAGTTCACGTCGTAATTAAAAGATCATTGGAATATAGATTTATTATACATTATAAATCTATGATTGGAACGAGTGTTGAAATATATATAGGTGTTTGCTGTTTTCCTGTTTTTATCCCCGCACTTTCGAAGAAAGTTCGGGGATAATGTTATACCCTCCGTCTGTCCGTCCGTACGTCCGTCCGTCTGTCCGTCCGTCCGTCCGTCCGTCCGTCACACTTTTCTTGTGACTCAAACTCCTCCTACATTTTTGGATTTAGGGATTTAATTTTGTTGTAGAATTGTTGCATATAGTGTGCAGATGCGCAATAAGCTTTTGGATTTTCGATATTGGTCTTGGTGCAAACAAGAGGCCCCATGATGTCAATTTTTACACATGTGGCATGTGACACAAACTCCTCCTACATTTATGGATTTAGGGATTTAATTTTGTTATAAAATTGTTGCATATAGTCTGTAGATGCGCAATAAGCTTTCGGATTTTTGATATTGGTCTTGGTGCAAACAAGAGGCCCCATGATGTCAATTTTAAGAAAGACTAAAAGATGTGGATTAGACACATGTGGTATGTGACGCAAACTCCTCCTACATTTTTGGATTTAGGGATCAAATCTTTATGCAGAATTGTTGCATATAGTCTATAGATTTGCAATAAGCTTTTGGAAGTTTGGTTCCGGTTCCAACTTTGGTAAATTTCCTGAAAATGTCAAAGACACATATTTTTCTTTAATTTTGGCATATTATATTATATTCTGACAAGTGTTTGGTAAAAAGCAAAATTCTGATAACTTAAGATTCTGAAAGGCGATTCCAATTTTGGTAAATTTCCTGAAAGTCTCAAAGACCACCTATTTTTGGAATTCTACCTAGCAACCATACTTAAAATGTTTGTGTAGTTTACAACGAACATTTTCATCAATTGGATTTCAAAAATATTTGATTCCAATTTTGGTAAATTTCCTGAAAGTCTCCAAGACCACTTATTTTTTGATATTCTACCTAGCAACCATACTTAAAATGTTTTTGTAGTTTAGGACGAACATTTTCATAGAAGGATTTCAAAAATATTTGATTCCAATTTTGGTAAATTTCCTGAAAGTGTCAAAGACGTCTTATTTTTTGGAATTCTACCTAGCAACCATACTTAAATTGTTTATTTAGTTTGGGAAAAACATTTTCATCAACTTGATTTCAAAAATATTTATTTCAATTTTTGGTTAATTTCCTGAAAGTCTCAAAGACCACTTATTTTTTGGAATTCTACTTAGCAACCATATATCCAAGAACAATAATGACTATCAATTGGTAGATTTCAAAGATAATGAAAAAAATTATGCCAAGGGTGTATAACAACTGTTTTCTGTGTCAAACAGGGAGTGCAGGGATAGCTGTCGTTTCCGACAACATCTAGTTGTAATTGTACCTATTTCCACTTACACGATTATATATGTTTATTATTATTCCAATCAAACAATAGATTTTTGTCTGTATATTTCATTCTACAAATCAGGAAAAAAATTAGGCATACGCAAATACTTGTCCCCCTCCCCCAAATTATCCTTGTGAAATAAAAAAGGCGACATTCTATCATTCTTTTAAGTTATCTCTTATCATTTTTACATATCCCCTACACACATTTTCAAACAATTTCTCTTTATTCAAGGAATATTCATTAATCATCCAACTTTCAATGCACTTCCTACAAACATCGAAAAGTTTGCTAGTGAAACAAAAATTGCGTCGAAAATTGACCTTCAGTAGGCAATTACAATACTGCAACCTGATTGGTCAATACCATAATTAAGACTGACACATCGGATTCATGAATTGATTGCCTTGTCTGGTTTTCTTATTTACTTTTATTTCTTTTTTCCATAGAAATTCGCACCTCGCTTAGCTCTGCGATTTTTTTTTCAAATGCAATTCTTAAAATATGTTTTATTGGAATATCCATCTGTATTGCATTTATGTTATTGATGCAAACTTTCAATTCTGTTAGATACGCTCCATTTCATCTGAATACAATTCACGTCGCCAATTCGATTGTGCAGACGACAGGAGATCATGTGATAAGGGCATGATATATTTGAACCAATCAAAATAAGGCAGGTGGTTAACAGATCGCTTTCGGTCAACAGACTGAAAACTGTTGACTGGTCAACAGATTGTTTTTGGTTTGAAAAATAACACAGACAAATTGTCGATTTTTTTCCCAGTGCATTTATATAAGGGAAATATCATAAGATATAACAAATTATCTCGTTGAAGTCAAACCCAAATATCTGCATATTATAATTATAAACTTAAATAAATAAGAGAAAATAGGAATCAATATAAAATGCACAAATTTGATTAATTATGTAGATAATAATTTATTTCGAACATTTCTTTCTTATATATTCTATGAATTGTTTATTATTGCAAATTGAAATCATCAGTTTCACCTTCAATTAACAAACATGACACAGTCGAGTGACATGGCTTACGGTAAAAATTGTGTGTTTTATATCTGTGTATATTTATACATGTACCTATAATATTATATCTGTGAATATTGCTTAGAACATAGTCTAGTACTCTCGACCAATCAGATAACAGGATTTCAGCTGCCTTATTTGTAAAGAACATAAGAAATCATGTTCTTACTAAAGGACTATCTATTGTATTTTACTTGTTTGGGTCAATAGCTTAAAACTGCTTGAGGCATTTCTTTTAGATTGTAAAGCAATTATCTGTGAAATATGAAGAAGTTGCCATCAATCAAAAGCCAGTATTATAATATGTTCAAAATAAAATTGAGTATTCAATATATTTCAGATAAATACAAAGCAATAATAGATTGAGGGGGTGTAATCATTACTTTAATAAAAAAAACAAGTATAAAGCATTGGAGGACAGAAATTGCGTTTTGAGTTTCAAACCAACTTTTTGAAAATATTTAAAAAAATTTGTGCAGAATAAGTTATAAAAAACATAATATGTACACAAATTATGTCCTTGCCATCAGGATCTTGTGATGATTGGGAAATCAGCCCCTGCCCCCACCAACCAAATATATATATATA
>MJUU01000014.1:169743-189844 GCA_002080025.1 Modiolus philippinarum | reverse complement strand
AATCATCTCAAAACAAAGCAACAACATCAACATTCCCGACGTACTGGATCTTAAAAGATACACACTTCGTGAGAATAATAAAACAAGGCAGTAGACTGAAGTGAACAGTACACACATTTAAAAGTTGATATTTCGAGACCTATCCGGCTCTTTATCAAAACACAATAAAAAAGTAAAAATACAGTGAAATAAAACCTATTTACAAAGACTATACTACAAAAAATAAACAAAGTATCGACAGCTACATCATGGACGCTGTTAACTACAAATGTAACATGAGTAGGGAAAAAATGATTTTGTCAGTGTCTGTACATTGAATCTTACAAAATTCTTATTACTCTAACGGCTATAGAGCAAAATATGATATTATAACAAGAAAAAAAAATTACAAAATGGGTAGGGGCGGGAAATTTAGGCTTTGGTTCTCTAAGCTTTTATGTTCATGCTAGATTTAAGTTTTTGCATCCAAAATCGTTCTTTTGCCTGTCTTTGGGTCTCGTTCCAAGATCTATTTTGGTCAATGGCCACAACCTGCATGTCAGTCCAGCTATGTCCAGTGGTGTTAAAATGCATCGCTGTAGCCTGTGATTGTTCTTTTTTCTGTATGTGATTGCGATGTAAATTTATGCGAAGATTGAGGGAGTTCTTTGTTTCACCAATATACTGCTGTTGACATACGGAGCATGTTATCATATATATTACATTTTCAGATTTACAGGATAGATTTCCGAAAATTTTGTAAGTTTCCCCAGTTGCTGAGCTTTCGAAAGTTGATGTTGTGGCACTGTATTTGCAAAGAAGGCAACGTTTATCTAGACAGGTCTTAAATTGTCCTATTTCTGGTGATTTAAGTTTTGCTCTTACGAGCATGTCCTTCAAGTTCTTGGGTCGTCGGAATGAAACAAGTGGGGGTTCAGGAAAAAGGGATTTCATTTTAGGTGATACATGAAGAGCTTTCATGCAGTCCCGCGTAATTGCCGACAGATCTGGGAGTTGTGGATGAAAAGTTGTAACGAAGGGGATGCGTGAGTTTTTATTCTTTTTATTTCTGTATTGCAATAACTGTTTTTTCGGAAAATCGGAAATTTTCGGAAATCTATCCTGTAAATCTGAAAATGTAATATATATGATAACATGCTCCGTATGTCAACAGCAGTATATTGGTGAAACAAGGAACTCCCTCAATCTTCGCATAAATTTACATCGCAATCACATACAGAAAAAAGAACAATCACAGGCTACAGCGATCCATTTTAACACCACTGGACATAGCTGGAGTGACATGCAGGTTGTGGCCATTGACCAAAATAGATCTTGGAACGAGACCCAAAGACAGGCAAAAGAACGATTTTGGATGCAAAAACTTAAATCTAGCATAAACATAAAAGCTTAGAGAACCAAAGCCTAAATTTCCCGCCCCTACCAATTTTGTAATTTTTTTTTCTTGTTATAATATCATATTTTACTCTATAGCCGTTAGAGTAATAAGAATTTTGTAACATTCAATGTACAGACACTGACAAAATCATTTTTCCCTTCTCATGTTACATTTGTAGTTAACAGCGTCCATGATGTAGCTGTCGATACTTTGTTTATTTTTTTGTAGTATAGTCTTTGTAAATAGGTTTTATTTCACTGTATTTTTACTTTTTTATTGTGTTTTGATAAAGAGCCGGATAGGTCTCGAAATATCAACTTTTAAATGTGTGTACTGTTCACTTCAGTCTACTGACTTGTTTTATTATTCTCACGAAGTGTGTATCTTTTAAGATCCAGTACGTCGGGAATGTTGATGTTGTTGCTTTGTTTTGAGATGATTTTATATATATATATATATATATATATATATATATATCAACTGGTACGATTCGCACGGGTCAGTTCTATTCTTGACGACTTTAATAAACGTTACCTTACTATCGCATCTATTAGCCGTTTCAACCCCACTGCTAGCTGTTGCTAGTGCCGGTACCAAGCCCGGCTATCCGAAATCCTATCGTTGTCTATGTTTGTCATTTGTCATTTTATTGTTTTTCCTGTGGAGTTCCCTTGTGGATTGTGGCATGTGATTGTAATATTCAGCCAGTGTAAGTGTTCCTGTTATCTTTTCTTTATTAACCCCGAAAGCTGGAGAAGCTGGAATATCACTGTCCATGTTAGGAAATGGATAATTTTGAAATCAAATGGTCCTTTTTGTCGTAAATTTAAGTACATAAATTACAATTTTCGTCAAATTCGAGATGCAAGTCCAAAAATATGTAGATCGTGTTGTTTCTGTCGTTTCTTTTACTTCTAGCCTCGGCCGATATAGGAATGGAACACATTTAGAAACAAAGCTCACAAAAATACATATCCCCGAATTGATTCAAGAAATAAAAAAATCCATAAAAATAAAAATAGGATATAAAAATCAAATCATAACGAATTCTTAAATAGATGATGCACAATGGCAATATGTACTGAATATTCAGTGTAAGTTTCATTGAATTTCACTGAGTGGTCTAGGAGGACTTGTTACCACAAAGTGTGTACCCCTACTTAGGACGGACTAATGATTGGACGGACGGACGGACGAACAAACGTGCGAACGAACGGACACTATAATCACTATATACCGCCTGTTAAAGCGGGGTATAAAAAGCGTTATTAATGGAAAGAACATCATCAGTATATCTTAAATTGAGATTGAAAGATCTAGCATCTTTTATTTTATGATCTTTTACGGGTCCCTGAAGAAATTCAGTCTCGTAAGAATATGAAAAGTTTTGGAGTGGAGGAGCATAATTAGTGCCCATTGATATGCCCACTTGCTGTTGATAAATGGTTGATAAATAGCAACTCAGAATTTGACAAATATAAATCAAGCTTAATGCATACCTGTTTTAAGATGGTACGTCCTACATCGTATACGGAACCTGTCACAGTTATCCCTACATCGTGTACGGCCAATGTGTGCTATGTGTATTATTCACTAAGCGTAAGTCCTTCTTGTATATCTGTATTTTTTTCAGATTTTTATTCATGTGGCTTGCCGTATCAATTTTCGTTTGCCAACATGTTTATCTATTGGATGGTGACTATTTGGATTTGCTCATAAGCTTCATAGTACGCACAAAAAAAACCCCAAAAAACTAGAAATCCATGTATGATGTAGATCAGTGTTTTTTAAATGTGCCACGCCATCTTTAAATTACTAGGGCAGGGATACGTTCATACTCAGAATACCGTGTGCTATAATAATAATTTTTTTAGGAATCTTTTAAACTATCTCTTTTATCAAACTGGACACAGTATAACAATATCGAAGCTTCTTGACCCAGTTATTATGCAAAGGGTTAATGTGATATAGGCCATGGACTGAAATCACTTTCCATGCACCCCCCCCCACTTATGATCCAGACCGATTTTTTTCTAAGCTCCATAATTTTTATGTAGATATGTTAGATGCACTGAAATTTGGTATCAAAATGAATTTAATTAATACACTTTACAATGAGAACAAGTTTGGGCATTTTACGCCATTTTTATGATCTGGGGATGCAAAAAATATACCACCCCCCTGCAAAAAATTGCGAAAGTGACGTTTTTAAAGCTTTCAAATCCTTTCTGATAAATAAATTTCATCATTTGATCTAGTTTTTATGCCTCATTTATCAGTTGTGATACAATGTTGAAAAATAAGACCATTATTGTCCTTAAAATTTTGATTTTCGGTATAAAATTTTTGAAAAATGGAAATTTTCGGAATTTTAATATTTTCACAATTTCGACTTTCTTACTTCTGGATCGTATAAATTTGAATATATATCTAATAATCTCCAATGCAATAATAATTTATAATATGTAAGCAACAAATTATGTGAAAAAAATTAGAGTCAGACTTATTGCAGGGTCAGAAATGCCAAAATTAGCACCCCCTTTAAAATTAAGGGAAAATTTTAAATCTTCAGGTTCTAAATGATAAAAAGATCATGTCTAATGCAAATTATTGTGTGTATTTCATTAAAGCTGACATGCAGAAGCCCATCTAAGTAGAGTCAAATTTTTTACGGGGTCGTTTTTTGGCCCTTCTGCTCGAAATTTTATGAAAAATTGGAATTTTCCGTTTTTCAGAATTATTGCTAATTTGACTAAGAGATGTAAAAACTTCACAAATTTGGTATATAACGTAACATGTTGATACAATATCTTTCCTTTCACTATATCTAAGCTATTAGAATGTATGCTTTTGAACATTTTAGACTAACTAAACTCTCATAAATTGCAAATATATTACCCCCCCCCCCCAACCAAGAAAAAACATCAGTACAATTTATTTTATTTTATTCAGCTTGAAAAGATTCAACATTTTATAAAGGTCCAATAAAATAACATTTCAAACACAAAAATGCACAGAGACTCCCATATATAAAAATAAGATCATACGCGCGGTTTATGGGCAATTATACATCAATTAAACCTTGAAATTTGTAGAATTCCGAAATGCAGAAAATTAACATTTTTCAAGAAAATCGCCCAAAATATTCAATTTTACCCGTATTTTCCGCGTTGAAATTGCATATTGCGATAAATCAAATGCACTTTTAGCTCACCTGGCTAAGAAAGGGTGAGCTTTTGCCATCACTTGGCGTCCGTCGTCCGTCGTTCGTCGTCCGTCCGTCCGTCGTTAGCTCACTTTAAAAAATCATCTCCTCTGAAAGTGCTGGAGGGATTAATTTCAAACTTTATAGTAATCATTTATGATATGTCCTGTACAAACGATCCTCATTTTATTATGATCCAATGAAAAACATGGCCGCCAGTGCTAAAAATAGAACCTAGGGGTAAATTGCAGTTTTTAGCCAATAACTCAAAAACCGATGCAGATATCAACGGGAGTAAAATTGTTCAAAATGATGAGATCTATCTACCCAGCAATTTTGAAGAAAATCGGAAAACCCGTCTCAGAGTTACAGCCCTTTTTCCGTAATTTTTTTTTATTGCAAAAACTGTAACAGATAGAGGTAAAGTGTAAATTGAAAAATGTTTAGCATATCAAGATCTACATACTCTGAAATTTTGAAGAAAATCCAACTGCCTGTGTTGTAGTTATTGACTCTTTTTCACAAAAAAAGAAAAAAAAAAACCAATGTCATATGGTTATAGGTTACTGTTTTCAAATCTTCTTTTATTTACTTTTCTCTTTTAAATTTTAAAGAAATTTGCTGCTATCTCTTTATTAAAATAATTAGTTGTTACATAATCAAAAAAAAAGCAAAAAAGTGTTTTTCGTACAAATTTTTACATTTTTTTGCAAAATACTTTCATAAACTATACTTATTTCACAAATTAATAATAATTGTATATTAATACATGTTGTAAGTCTCTGTCAGTTAATGTTTGCCCACAATGGAAATATCATTCCCAGATAAATACTGAAGAAGCATCTTACCTTCAATGTCTGCTTAACTTTCTAAATGACCTGCATGGCTATGCCTTGGTAATTTTTGTTTGCCCACCTTGCAAACATCTCTCCCAGATAAATATTGACGTAGCATCTTAACTTCATTGCCTGCTTAACTTTATAACTGAACTGCATGGCTATGCCTTGCCATCACTGTGTCAGTGGTCTGTCTATCATAAACTTTTCATTCAAACATCTTCTCTGAAACCGCTGGGCCAATTTGAACCAAACTTGGGCACAAAAGGTGACCCCTTTTTAAAAAAAAATGTCTGGCAAGTCCGTATCATATCGAAGATGGCCGCCAGCAGGAACGCGGTTTAACAATGGACCCTATAGGAAAACATTCAAAGATCTTCTCTGAAACCACTGCGCCAATTGGAACCAAACTTGGTCACAATAGTCCTTCGGTGTTCCCCTTTAAAAATTTTGTCCGGCAAGTCTGCACGTCATCCAAGATGTCCGCCAGCAGGGAACTTTGTCCAAAATTGGACAATATTGCAAAAATCTTCTCCTCTGAAAATACTGGGCCAATACTGGACCAAACTTAGTCACAATGGTCCTTAGGTGGCCCCTTTTAAAAATGTGTTCAGCAAGTCCACATTATATCCTAGATGGCTGCAGGAGGGAACGTGTTTTTAACATTGGACCCTATAGGGAAACATATTCATAGATTTTCTCCTCTGAAAGTACATGGCCAATTGGAATCACACTTAGTCACAATGGTCCTTACTTGGTCCCCTTCATAAGATGTGCCTGGCATGTCCGCATAGCATCCAAGATGGCAGTCAGCGGGGAACATTGTATAACATTGGACCCCATGGGAAATCGTTTAAAGATCTCCACTGAAAATACTATGCCAATCGAACCAAAGTAAGGCACAATTATCCTTATATGGTCTTCTTCAAGTAAGGTGACAGTTGGTCTTCGCCCCATCAAAAAATAGCTGCCAGTGGGGAACATAGTTTAATTTTGGATCATATAACATCAGCAAACTTCAAAATGAGACCCGTAAACAGTCAATAAACAAATTTGAAAATGAGAACCTTAAACGTTGTAATTATTTTGACTTATTGTGCCAGCATGACCCAGGTGAGCGATACAGGCTCTTGAGAGCCTCTTGTTTAAAAGAAAGTAAAATATTAGTATGTTTTGTTCATCAATATGTACAGACAGGCATATTTTTGGCATTTTTTAGCATCATTTTCTTGGGGTAGGGGTAAAATTTTCGGTATTGGAATTACATTTAACACCCCTGGTTTTTCTACATATTGTTTTAAGATAATTTATATATCCCCAAGAACAGTGAATTGGCATACCTGCAGATAAATCCTCCAGATTCGCCACATATAACTATTTAAAAGTGAATTTTGGACAAATCTGAAATGCTGAAAATTCCGATTTTTCATCAATTTTGTACCAAATATTGAGTTTAATCTCACAAGTGGGACTTTAAATGACAAATCATGATAAAATTAATGCAACATTGTTATATCCAATGTAGACTTTGCGTGTTTTGGTTATTTTTATGCGAATATAGACAAAAAAATTGACTATTTTAGGGTGAATTTGTTGGGGTAGGGGTAAGATTTTAGGTATTTACAGTCACATTAAACATTCTTTGTTTTTCTAAGCAATGTTTTAAGACAACTAATGTATCACAAATAACAATTAAACGGCATATCTGCCGAAATATCCTCCAAATTTGACATAAATTACGACTTAACAGTGAACGTTGGATAAATCTGAAATACAGAAAATCCTCATTTTTCACCAATTTGGGGCAAAATATTGAGTTTAAGTCAACATATAGCTGTTAAAATACCAAATCATAATGCTATTCATGCAACATTGTCATATATAACACACATCATTCGTGTTCCGGTTATTTTATGAGAACAAATACATAAAATTGACAATTT
The DNA here is from genome assembly GCA_002080025.1 of Modiolus philippinarum. Taxonomy (NCBI): domain Eukaryota; kingdom Metazoa; phylum Mollusca; class Bivalvia; order Mytilida; family Modiolidae; genus Modiolus; species Modiolus philippinarum. Next base: position 182,482 of record MJUU01000014.1, on the reverse strand, counting down.
TATGGAAAATTTGTTGGGGTAGGGGTATTCAGAGTAATATTAAATACTCCTTGATTTCTAAAGACTGTTTTCAGACAACTAATGTATCCCTTAAAACAATTAATTGGCATATCTGCAGATATATCTTCCAGACTTGCAATATATAAAGGGTTAACAGTGAACTTTGATCAAATCTGAAATGTTTAAAATTCCCATTTTTCCTCAATTTCGGGCACGATGTTGGGTTTAAGTCACCAAATGGCTGTTAAAATATCAAATCGTGATGCAGTTCGTGCAATATTGTCATACTGAATGCACATTTGCGTTTTTGAGTTAATCTAATGCAAACATAGACAAAAAATGTACAATTTTAGGAAAAATTTGTTGGGGTAGGGGTAATATTTTTGGTATTCAGAGTCATATTAAACACTCCTTGTTCTTCTAAGCAATGTTTTAAGACAACAAATGTATCGCTTAGATCAATTAGATGCCAAATCGGCAGATATAACCTCCGGATTTGACATATTTAACGATTTAACAGTGGAATTTGGACAAATCTGAAATGTTGAAAATTCCCATTTTTCATTAATTTGGGAAAAAAATTGAGTTTAAGTCGACAAATGGCTGTAAATATAGCAAATCATAAAGTAATTCATGCAGCTTTGTCATGTGCAACACATATTTTGCGTGTTCTGGTTATTTTTATGCGAACATAAAAAAAAAATTGACAATTTTAGGGAAAATTTGTCGCGTAGGGGTAAGATTTTCGGTACTCAGAGTCACATTAGACACTCCTTGCTTTTCTAAGCAATTTTTTTAAGACAATTTATATGGGTCATTCTCAAAAATTGTCGATATTTGTGTTTTTCGGTTGTATGCGTGATATAGGGTATTTTTTCACTTTTTAAATTTTTCAGGATGTATATTGGTAATGTTTGGAGTGATTTGTAATACAAAATTATTTCATTTTTGTCTAATTTTTTGATTAATTTGACTTCAAAAGTTGCAATTTTGGTAAAAACTGTTAATGATTTCACCGCAATAGCAAAGATATGTCAAGATATCTTTTAAAAAATGAAATTCAAATTCAAAATTTTAATGATTATTTTCTATCAAATAATTCCTTTGAAAATAACACATAAACGATACCAAGCAAGTACATATTCTATGAAAAAAATACAGGAAAACATTGTGCTTTTCGCCGTGTCCCTTGTGTTACTATAACCGTGTAATTCAAACAGGAAGTAAGGGTTATCTCTCTTACTGATTAACTTAGTGCCTTCCTGATGTACTACTTCATCTTTGAAGTATTGGATATTCCATTAGGCACTTTGATGCTATTCAAGCCTAAAAATCTACCTCTTAGGTATGCAGGGTAACACCGTAATTTTTATTTCTGTCCCTGTTGTTACTGCCTTTTCTATTATTCTTCATATTTATTTAGCACCAGCTTGTGACCAGTATTTGTATTTAGTAATTTGCTTTGCAAAACAAGCTGATTCGTTGTACAATGGAACATACAATGTGAATAAAATTGCATTTAGTAATGAATATGTCCCTTGTGTTACTGTCCTTTGTGTTACGTAACACAAGGGACCAAATTCGTAAAATCAGGGGCGACAAGTTGATTCTAAGCAACCATGTTAGAGAGGAAGATGAAAACAAATGCAATCATCCCGTGCACAATACTTTTCTAGTTCATCTTATTGGAAACATAGGTCCTTATTCATGATAGTAAGGGTTCTTGAAACATTATACAGACAGTAACACAAGGGACAATTTGAAAAAAGTAACACAATGGACATTTAAAGTAACACAAGGGACATACATGATTGCTAACTCAACGATGCAACTTCGATATTACCATTGAATACAAATCAAATTTAAAAGTAAATAGAGCAATGAATACGTAAGTAATTTTATACTTCTTAATTCGATAGTTTTACAAAACTAAAAGATCTATAAGAATGCACAAAAATCTAAAAACAAAAGTAGCTGAAACATTAACATGCAAAAACAAATCAATTTTGACGTGCTAAAATTCATTTGGGTTAGCTTTTCTTTATGTTTCTTAGTAAGAAGGGAGTAATAAATTACTACTATGTTTTCAGAAGTAAATAATAAACATGAAAACTTTCAAAAAACTTTTAATTGATAATGTTGTAGACATCAAATGTCACTTGTGCTACCAAATGTCTCTATTGTTACCTGCTTGTGCGATTTCAGGATGCCTCGATGTAAATTTTCTCTTCAAGCAGATGAAGTAATTGACCTCTACTTTTCCATAAAGTAATTAAGATTAGAATGCTTAACCATTTTATAAGAAGAAAACAATGTTTATATGTACTCAAAACAAGTGTCCCTGGTGTTACTAAATGTTCCCTTGTGTTACTGAAGTTAAACTTTGTATTATTTTCATGTTTTAAGTTAAAATTTTGATTCTCTTTGAATGAAATGGTTGGTTTCATCGTTCTATCTCGGGTCATCAAACTGAAATAATTAAATTGTAAACATATAGAGACATTATTTTATTTTTGATGGTAGAAAGTCACAAGTGTTACCAATTGTGTCCCTTGTGTTACACAATTGTTCCTGGTGTTACTGACCAGTTTTTGACAGACCAGAAATTTGTAGCTCAACTCTAGTGGTCAAACTTTAGAGGAAAGATAGATAGGAGATGTTTGAGATAATGATATAAACAATAACATATTTTTGATATTAAAATTAATTTGTAAATAAAATGTAAAAGTTTAAAAGGTCTAATCCCGTTCGTGTACGCAAGAGACTTGCAATTAAAAAAAAACAATTATGTAAGAAGTGAGGGAACTCTTTTTTTACACTCGCCATTTTGGCGAGTGTAGTTTACTTGCAGCTCGCCAAATCCCCTTTACACTGGCCAAATTTTGCAGTTTATCAAGTATGTTAAACTCGGCAAAAGGTCCCATTTTGCTTAAAGTAGAATAATTATAGTAAAAAAATCTTCCCAAGCTTTTATCAGCATAAATTTGTGAATATGAAATCAATTGGATGGTTGTACAAAATCAAATATTAATTTGTCGTCAGGAACGTCAATTATGCACAATGTCTACTTCAAACAAAAACTTGTTCTGATTTAATCTTGGTTTCCTTTTATCAAAATTTCATGAGTAAGTAAGTAGTTTCTAAACATTGACATGTCAAAAACATCGAAATTCATACTATATTTAGACAGCAACCACATGGTTTCCTAGAAATCGAAAGTATCGTTCCTTCTATCTGCGCAAGACAATTTCAAAGGGGGATAAATTGTGAATAAATTTAGACAATAATATTTTGATCGGCTAATTAAAATAGACTCTTCAAGACTATTTTCTTGATGGATATTGATAAACTAATTTGGTCCCAGGGGAAAACCAGATACGTAGGGCGGTTTCATTGATTTTATTAACGTCTCAAAGAATACTTGACCGGACATACCTAGCGACCGGCAACTTGCCTTAAAAGTTGAAGTTCCACTCGCCAAACTGGCGAGTGTGGAGTTCTTGGCACTCGCCAAATGAGAATGTTACTCGCTTTTGGTGAGTTGGCGAGTGGTGAGTTCCCACACTGTGTAAATAACTAAATCGAGACAATATCATTTTATACCAGTAACTTTTATTTGTTCCTTATATCAAGAGGATTACAACGGCATTATTCTAATAACATACGTGATTTTTATCATTTTTCCTAATAGTAACACAAGGGACACTGGCTGGTGGCAATTGACTTATTTTTCAATTAAAAATATTTTTATGTATTCAAAGTTAATGCTGAGATGTTGTTTCTCAAACTTCAAATGATAAAGAACCCCAAAACCTTAAAACTGAAACAAAATGGCCAGTTTGATTTTTTCTAAAATCATCTTCAAAATATTGACAATATTGAGAATGATCCATATATCCATAAGAACAATTAATTGGCATATCAGCAAATATATCCGCCACATTTTGAATGTATAACGATTTAACAGTGAACTTTGAATAAATCTAAAATGTAGAAAATGCCCATTTTTCATAAATTTCGGCCAAGATATCGACTTTAAGTCAACAAATGGCTGTTAGAATACGAAATCACAATATAATTCATGCAACCTTGTAATATACAACACACAATTTGCGTGTTCTGGTATTTTTTATGCGATCATAGACAAAAAAATGACAATTTTAAAGTAAATTTGTTGGGGAGGGGTAAGTTTTATGGATCTAGGAAGTTTATAATACTTCAAAACTGCCATAATTTGTACCACTTGTAAAGAAGACATTATGTTCTTCCTTTGTATTTCATCCATTCTTGAATTTGAACCACTCATGGATAAGATGAGGCAAAAAAGGGACAAAACTTTGTCGAAAACGAAAATATTCAAAGATGTGTTTTATTTGTCTTTTTAAAAGTGATAGTTTGGTCATTCAAAACATATTAACATTATGTTAACATGGTTAATTTTTTAAGGAAGGACATTAAAAGACTAAAAACAATTCCAAGAATTATAAAATGAACAACATACTGGTTTCTAAGGACCATTGAACTTACGCAATTTCGAGAAAAATCTTATAATTTACGTCAACATTTCGAAGGGGTAGGGGTAAGGCTTTAATTTCTATAACGTATTGGGTATAGAAATGGTACTTATGTGGAATATTTGTAAAGCTAACACCGTAGGCTATCATTCTATACCATTTTTTTCATAACTGAGAGGTACCAATCCGCAGATTGAAGCAACTGAAAGAAAATATTTGATCAAAAACGAAATTTTCCAAAATTTCGTTGGGTGGGTCTAAAAAAGGGTCCTGTTCCAATATTGCGTGCAGGTTATGCTCATGTTAACATGTTTAATTTTATAGAGGGGATATAGAAGGACTGAAAAATATGGGTGGGAATCATAAGTGGGGGGTGCACGGGGGGGGGGGTTATTCCAGCCCATGGACTAATAATATATCTGATGACAAACTAAGTAACTTCAAGCTTTAATTGTTAGATGCATTTTCCTTAAATTGACAAGAAGCGATGTTTTTACAAGGACTTACACAACCAAGATATTTAACACAATCTTTCAGTTTCAGCTGCATTGTCTTTTATAAATTTAAGAAATATTAACCTTTACCGATCAAAATGAGGTTAAAATTTACACTGATTTCTTCTACGTACATAAGTATTTTGAAAAGGATGGAAGTTTGAAATCAAAGCTTGATTTTCATTTTCCGATCGTGAACATGTTTCTACTCTGCAGTAGCATACCTTCCTCCGCTAAAAATGGTGATTTTTTTTAAAACCAAAAAACACCATGATCTCAAAAATACTAGGGTATGGATAGTTTAATTTTGGCCAAATTGTTCCATAGGAAATTCTCTATGGCCGTTGAGACGACATAATTTGTAGCTTTATATATAGCTTAATACTTCTTTTAGAAAATTGGATTGCCAGATTTGACCAATCTCGTACTGTGTGTAATAAGTACCGTATACACTGTAGAAAATGCATTGTAAGGATGGTGTACAAGTACCGTATACAGAGAATGACGTGATAATCCTGTACTAACAGTGTGACAGGTGATTAATACGGTGTAGAACATGTCTACCATGTACTGGCACTGTGACGTGACAGATGTTGTAAACGAGGTAGGAGTTACCTTGTAAAGATGTTGACAGGTGCTGTATACGGTGTATAACCTACCCTGTACTGACATTGTGATTAAGAGCTGTATACGACCAATGACATGCTTTATATGTATTGACAGCTCGACGGGTGCCGTATACGATGAAGGTCGTGCTTTTCCTGTACTGACAGTTAGATGGGTTCCGTATACGATATAGAACTTACACTGTATATACGAGTTTCAAATTTCGTTTTATGAATGAATTGCAACGATTGACCTGGGGTCAATCGGAGTAAATTGCGTCACGTAACATTGTGACGTCCAAAAATCTATATTGTGACGTCATAATTTTCCGGGAAAATTCACCAATTCGAAACTCGTCTATTGACATTAGGACAGGTGCTGTATACGGTGTAGAACTTACACTGACGGTTTGACAAGAGCCGAATATGGTGTAAGATTTTCCCTGTAATGACAGTGTGACGGGTTCCGTATATGTTGTAGGACTTACTCTGTAATGACAGTGTGACAATTGTATACGATGTAGGATTTTCCCTGTACTCACAGTGTAACATGTTTTTATACAGTTTAGAACTTATCCTGTACTAACAATGTGACACGTGCTGGTACGGTGTAGGGCATACCCTACACTCACATTGTGACATTGTCTTATGCCTTGTAGGACACACATTGTAATCACAGTTTGGCAAATGTCGTAGGCGGTCAAGGACACGATTATCCTGTATTTCCAGAGTTATAGATGCGTTTTACGGTGTAGGACTTATCCCTTTATTTGTTCATTTACACTGTACTGACAGTGTACCAGGTGTTATATACGGTGTAGGACTCAACCCGTACTGACAAGTGTTGTATACGGTTGAGAACTTACCCTGAACTGAATGCTTAATAGATGCCGTATACGGTGTAGTACTTACTCTGACTGACAGTGTGACATGTGTAGTAATCGGCGCAGGACATCTTACCCTGCACTGATCATATGAGGAAATTTGATCATTTTGCTCATTCGCATTTGTCGCTATTTTCAGACAACAATGCTCAAAATTTCAAATACACATTGAATAGATGCATCGTCAAACAAATACCGAAGCAAGAATGAGGAAAGGGGAAATTCTAAAATCAGAAATCAGAATTGGGACGTTTTCTGGAGTGTCTTGGATATTGGATAGAGAATTTCAGTTAACATGACATAAAATATGAAGTTTAAATTTCCCTTATTTATCAAAATTGCAAAAGGATAAAATATCTAAAATTAGGTCATGGTTGCCAGAAGTATATAATATTGTAATCGAACGTGTTGTATTGCCGTCGTGAAAATATTGCAAAATGTCGACTTTCTGTGATTAAAAATTGAATTAGTCAAGTATTCTGAAGATGTAAACAATTTGTCATGAAAGAATATTCAAGTGCTTGACAGAAACAAATCAGTTATATGCCTACTTACATTAACAAAAATGAAACAAATGTCCCCACGAAGTTTGAATACTACATATGTTGGTGGGGCCTTATGAGACTGTCCTAATTTTGTCAACATTTACACAGATTGGCCTTTTGTTCATGCAATTTACACCGGAGACTTTATTTGTGCATGTAAAATTAGAGCCGAATAAGGTAAACGGAAAATATTACCTGCAAAACGATGGAACTTATGAATGTCACTTCACGTACCTCTCTATTGTCACGTGGTACAACTGCCCCATGCATATTCATAAATTTGCATAAAAAAGTATCCCTCATTTTGCCAAACACAGTAACAGATACCTCATATGGAGTAGGAAATGACTATCCTTTTGCATCACCTCATGTCACTATTAGTTAGGATCATTTAATATTTTACAAGTTGTCTATGTCGTGTTGTGGTTGTGGCCATGTTTCTCGACTTTAACAGTTTGGTATCTTTTGTACGTTCGTATTCTACTGTCGTTGTTTGTCTCTTTAACAACTTGTATAAGCACAATACCCAGAACTAATCATGACCGGTCTTATTTTCCAAGAAAAGCAGTGTACAAAATCAAACGAGTTTGCCTATTGGAAGTTAGCGTCTACGAAATCTAAATGTTAACAAACGCAATCAAATGCACTGTTTTCAGTAATCGTATCAAAATACTGCATGTAGTCGTATCAATGTTTGCTACCTGAGCAGAAGTTAATGTTTCCTGTATCAAAGAATGATCGATCACAACAAAATTTTAGTTTTTAGTATATTCTAATTTTTAGGTATGTAGTTCCTTTATCAAGAATCATTTAAGATGACTAAAAGACACTGTTTGATAACTTGTCTTTGGTGCTTTTTGTTAATTTTTTTCTCATTTGTCTTAATTGCATGTATGATTTTACCTCCAGCTGTGGTATGGTTAACACTGAAAGTGCTACAGTTTTATGGCGTTTTTGGTGAATTTATTTTGTTTCTGTCAAGTTGTCATCTTTTTGTTAAATTTGAATTTCCATGGTTTTTTTGTGAATATTTTTTTTATTTCAAATTTCCTTGCCGATCTATTTCTTTTGTTTACTTTTAGGATTTCAACTGGACTTTTGCAATGATTTGTACCTGGTTTTGTTTTGCCGCTGTTTTTTTTAAATAAAACCATATTTCGTCTTTCTGTTGTAATCACTGTTTTTCGTTTATAGTTCTGATTCTTTATTTTGCATGTGATAGTAGTTTTAAATCATTTAGGTGTTTCCTGTTATTTTTTTTTTCTTGAATGGGCAGATATGAGACTTTTGAACCCACTTAAAGTTTAGGGATTGGACGACTATTAAATGTTTCATTATTGATATTACCATAATAAAACATTACGTTATTATAATGTGAATTGCAGAGCACAAAAATTTTAGTAATACACTGAAGTAAAACAAATGACTTCCAAACTGGAACATCAACAGCAGTAATTGATATGTATTACATCTCATATATTAACACAAACTTTCAAAAAATACCCTTTATCTATTCCTTTTACTAATCAGAGGATTCGAAGTATCCTTACAAAGGTAATTGTGCCATCAATTTTATAATCCAATACTCTTTTGATGTTTTTCTAAGTAGAAACTATTGATTTCCTTACAAACATTTAGACAGTTTTGGTGGAACGATGGTAGTATTTATAAAAGAAAGATTTCACGTAAGTTTGTTCGAAGGAAAACTGTTTAACGTTGTAAGCGTTCACGTGAATTGGTCTACAATTCGTACAGTTAATTACTGCAAAGATACTTCGAATAAAAAACTCCAGTGTCATCTCTATTACAAACTAAGAGATCTCCAGAATCCTTGTTAAAGTCAATAGCACGTGGTCGTATCAGACCATTAGATTAAGTAAGTAATGTCTTACTTGTTTGACCGTCACGTGATATAATTTTTGTCAGAAGCACATCCTACAACAAACACGTGCTGATTGTTGTCGACTGCTAGACCGAAAAGCTGCTCTACAGAATCGTCGTAGAATTTCCAGATTTGTTGACCAGACATATCACAGCATGTTACCGTATTTGCCATGTAATCAGAGTAGTATATCCTGTCTGTTGTAGTTGTCACATCAGTCAAAAAATCAACGTTGATGTTTATAGTTTCCACTATTTTTCCTGACAGTTCAATGACAACTATACCTTGAACTTTAACAACAACATAAAGTCCCCCCCCCATGATAAGACAAACCACGTGTATAGTTCTGTAAAAGAACTTTCTTTTCTACAGTTTGATTCTGTATATTTAGAATTGTATTGTATCCTGATTTATCATAGGAGACTGCTACACGGTGTGTATCTATCACTGTTACATCGAATGGCTCACCAGACAACGGGATGTTATGGACATGTCTTCCATTCTGATTGTACTGCATCAATTGTTCCTTACCATAGCCTGCAATTAAAAACTGACCGTTAGGTAAAGTTGTACATCCTGTAATGTACATGTGTTCCGGTTTACTTTTTATTGTAAACCGACGTTTAAGTTTGAATTCGACTTTACTGACAATTTTGGAACCACGATGTACATGTATTTGTGCCTGACCGATCTTTGGTTCTGACATTGGTATATTTATCTTTGTCACATAAATGTGAAGATGTCCAAATGTTTTTACTTCTATTAGAAGAGATTTCAAAATTTTATTGATGTCGACATGTACAACGCACTTCTCTCTAACATTTTGAATCAACGTTGATTTTAAACATTCATGTATCTCGAGCTCTCTGTTTATCTTACGAGTTCCAATGAAGACATGTAGATCAGATGTTATATTTTTCATCTCTGTTGTCTTGTCTTGTAAGTCTTTCATTGTTTTTTTCATTCTCTTCCATAAGTTTCAAATTTTCTCTTTGTTTTGATCTATGCTTCGTTAGCTTTGTGCTCAAATATAAAATCAAATTTTGTTGGAGCTCATCTAAATGCTGATTAATTTCATCACGCACTTGTCTGATCTCTTCTCTTATCTTCTTCTCTTCTTGATCCAGGTGTTCTGGGTTTATATTTTGAATTATGGTTTGGATATTTTGTAGTCTGACTGTAATGGTTTCTTGTAAATCGGTTAAAGCGGTCGAAGATTTAGCATCTTTCGCTGCATCCTCCAGAGGAATAATGTCCTTACAAGACTTATGCTGAGACAGGGTACAAGATAAACAAAGAGGTACATAATGTGTTTTACAGTACGAATCGAGCACCTCTGCATGCACTTCGCATGTTAGTTGAAAATAAACACTTGAAAGTTAAACGTAATCTTCGATTCCAATAAGTTTATGGTCCCTCAGATTTTGTGCATATTTGTGCATCTTCTCACAGTCCTTACAAAATTCTTCATGGCAATTCTTGCACCACTTCTGCGCATCTTATTTGATGTCATTATATGCACATGAACCACATGGAAGGTTAGATGTTGCCATATTTAACCTGTTGTGTACAAAACAAAATATTTAGGTCAAATGGGAGCAATAACAAAATTACCGAACAGAGTTGTCATAAGCCGAAGTCCATGAGATAAAAGACAAATTAAGTAGAAACCACCGGAAAAATTGTCGACTGCAATAGTCCTGACTTGGTACAGGCATTTCAAAAGAGATGGTAGGTTAAACCGGATTTATGACATGCCAAACCTCCCTTTCAATTGCGGTAGTGTTCGGAAGCGACTCAACAGCAATTGCTTTTGAAAGGTAGCAGACAGTTAAAAGAAATGATCATCCCAGTACTAGGTAAAAAAGAATCTTGAATCATAGTTGGGATCGGAACTTCAAATTTTTCCACATTAAGGGACCGATATCTATTAAAGATTTTTTTAATGATCGCATGAGGCGGAATTTTTTTTAACCTTGAATAATGAGGCGGTCACGGACATAATATATCTAATGAGAAAGTCGGTATAATTTGTGCTAGCTCTCGCATATATAACGAATCAACTCCGAAACATACGATCCGTAAACATGAGGAGCTGGAATATTACTATGTTTGGGAAATTGATAATTTTGAATTTAAAATCGTCCCTTTCGTGAGATGGCAAAATGAGAATACAACTGCAAATATGACCGGATCTTTGATTTTGATTTGCTATGTTCTGCTAAGTGATCATTTTCAGGAATTATGAAAACAAGTTTTGTGTATCACAATTAAGGTATGATTCCTTTCTTGTACTAGAATAACATAAAGTGTTTGCATATTATTGTGATAACAAATATAGACATCTATTCACAAGTCCATGGGTGCCGTTATTACTGAATGTACTTGTAACCAAAGGGGTGACAATTTCATAACACCTCGGCGTGTGTGGACATATCAAGTTTAATTATATATGTTGGCTTCAACTGTTTTATAACATCTTTTGACGTGAAAGTAATCAAAACATAATGAAAGCATGACGGATACTTGTATATTACGAAATCAGAGTTGTGAAAGTGTGATGTTTCACACAAAAAATTAAAAACGGAACTTTCTTTGAAAGATATGAAATGAAATCTACTCACAAGTTATCTTGCATCATAGATTAAGAATCTTTATTTCAACAAAAATATTTGAAGAAATCCTGATAGAAAGTCTTGGAAAATACCATAAATAAACAATAATAAGATATAGTGCAAATACACATGAGACAATCTCTCTACAAATACATTGTAAAACCAAGCAATTGAAGAACGTTTTTATTGTTGTTCTTCATCTTTAAGTCAAAATGAAACCTTCAACAATGAGCTTTGTTCATACCTCATAGTAAGTTCAAGACAGTCTCTGGCTTCAGTTTGAGAGGAATTCATTGCTTGATGTCGAACAACGCTACAATCATGATTCTCATTGCTCATGGATACGGGATCGTCAACAAACTTAAGATCAAAAGGCACAGGGTTTCTACAACCGCTGCCATCCGTTTCCAGACAAAAATACCAATAGAAGACAATTACAACACATGAAAACCACAGGGCATTCATTTAGTTATAAAATTCAAAAATTTGTAACTATGATAGTGCATCCATATTAGAAATTCTCAAGAATAAGTATATCATAATTATAGAAACATATAAAAAGCATACATTTCTCGCATAGGGAATCTTTTTACGGAATCCAAGGTGCAAGAGAAACTTCTTCAGGTCGGATTTCAGTAATTTGATTGAAGTTTTAATTTTTACATAAAAGTACTTGTGAGGAAAGATCAGTTTAGTTTATTCTTGATTGTTATGTGTTGTAGGTTTTTTTCACATTTTCCTAAAAAAATAAATATTTACGGGACTTATTCAAACGATTAGTGACGTATAAAAAACGAATGGATATGAAGTGAATGCACTATTTGATATTTTCTCTACGAATAAATGGTAAAACTAAGCAATGCATAACTCCTTTATCGTTGTTCTTGGCGTCATCACGAAACTTTTAACAGTGAGCTTAACGCATACTTCATAGAAGTTCACACGCACTGATTTTAGCTAAATATATTTGCTGGATGTTTTAACACAAAATAATCCATGTTTCTAATTACTCATGAATGAATAATTCCTATTGGTTTATAACGCCTAATTCCATTGGTCAACGTCAATAAAAACAAAGAAGTTATTTCTCGATAAACGCTTCTTGTCGATTTCTACGCTCCGAGATAAAATAGTGCAGTGAATGATGACGTCAAATTCAGACACAACTTTGTTTTAAGTGCAAGGAATTGGAATTATAAG
>MJUU01000014.1:153594-169735 GCA_002080025.1 Modiolus philippinarum | reverse complement strand
TGGATGTGTAAACGCGGCCTTTCACTCACAAACTTTACATAAAGTCCTTCGGATGCCCGACAGACAAGGGGGGTGGGGGTGGGGTGGGGGGGGTGGGGGGGCTATCGTTTTTTGTTGTTGTTTTTTTTCAAGAGAAAATATTCTGAAGCTGATTTCATGTGAAAAAATATATTTGCTGCAAAAATGATACCTCCTCCAAAATGACTTTTATTCCTATAATAATCCTCAACAAAAATAACATAAACTGAAAAAGTGTTCTTACAACCGATGTCATAAGATGCCCGACAGACTAATATAAGACAATCACAACAGAGAGTAACTGTACGTGGAGTCGTACGGAACGTGGACCGATACGCTTTTGATCAATTTCAAATAAGACTGAGCATTGATGATACCTCCATAACAACATATTGTTTTGCCTAGCAACACACGTTTCCGGTTTGATTTTGTTTTAAAATTGAAAGTAAAAGAAATGGGATACATTTCGTCATCAAAAATCTGAACTTGATTTTGCATATATAAAAATCGATACTTTTATTCCAGTTACCACTCAAAAACTTTTATAAAATTTTACAAAAAAAGTCTTATATTTTTGAACAAATTTTATAGCAATAGAAAACATTATTGGAGCGTAAATTCACAAATTCTATTGTTGTTTCAATAGCAGTTTTATGAAAACATTACATAAATGAGAACTAAAACCTTTTTGTCCATTTTTCTTATCGGGTACTCTCAATTTCAGTTTGATATGAAGGAGATTTTATTCTCATTTTGAAAATGTATTTGATCAATCAAACATTTCGCAATGAAGAGAACAGTGCGACATACTTGACTCATTATATTTCAATAAGTAATGAACTTTTGCATTTAAAAACTACGTAGATATAGCAGAAATTTTGTCTTTCATATCATATGAGCCAGGGTGTATTTTGTAATGAATTTGCATAAATTTAGTAGTGTATATCTCACACCTAGAAGCTTCAAAAAGTCGTATCATAATATTGTTATAGGTAATTAAATATTGTAAATATTCTATAATGTATTTTATTCATTGTTTTTATTTTGTACGGCCTTAATATTATGTAATTTGTTTGGCATAGTTATGTAACTTGTTTACAATAAACAAGGGTCAAGGTTATTTCACCTTAGAACATATAGAAATTTCTAGAATTTAAATTTAATATTTAACACATAGAATTTTCTAGAGGTTTTCCTTACATAATCATTCTAGTCATGTGAATGTCAGTTGATTAGAATGTTCTAGTTATATCTTGTGGATAGATTTTTCTAGAAATAATAAATGTATTTATATGAGGTAGCTGAAAAGGGTTAAGTCAGTCAGTTTAATAAGTTTATACAGGATTAATTAGTTTATACAGGATTATCACGCACATCTTTTGTTTTGGAAATCAACATCAATTATTGTGAATCTATTATCAACTATTTAGTGAGGATTATAAGGATTATTCTATTGGACATTTATTGGTGGAATTAAGTGAACTATTCATTTGGATTATTACTTGGGCTTCATTATTGTCAGATAAGTCATATATTGTATTAATTTGTAAAATAATTATTTTTCATCTTATTAAAAGTTAATTTTGAGCCAATTTTGTTTTATCTTTGGCGACTTTACAATTTACAATAATTTAATGGTCGTTTCTACCACATAACAATATTACAACGAAAAGTTATTCTTTTCAAATTGCTGGTGTATATAAGGATCGCTTCCATCTCAATATTACCAAATAGGACATCAAGAAACTTAAAACATCTAAGACATGCATTAACACAATTCTAATCTGAACTGCGTATTTCAGTTTAAAAGGCATATAGTTCAGATTAGAATTGTGTTAATGCATAGCAAAATTACTTTCACACGAATGAAATGTATATACTGGTGTAAATCTTGAGGATGTAAATGATGTTTCAGTATTTTTATAGAGATTTTCCGTGACAATTCTAATCTGAACTGCGTATTTCAGTTTAAAAGGCATATTACAAAAAGCGAGGAACCGAGAAAAAACATTTAAAAACTACAAACAATGTCAGTTTTCATAAGAACTTGGAAATTTCAAGAATTTTGGCTAAGCATAACGCTGCATTGCAATTATTTTTTTTTAAGCAATTTCTGCTATAATAATCCATAAAAGCAAAATCAGACAAAATGATCAGAGGAGTATGCATTTTATAGAAGTAGTTCGAAGAAACAATTCATTGTGTGTGCATGAATTCCATGGCTCCAGTCATGTTATAACACCATTTTTCCGACGTTTCATAGGCAGAAACTGTAAGACACTTAGTATGCAAATTTTAGTTTGTATTCACATTCTCGAGATACATGCCATGCAAATTAACATATGTATAAATCCAATGAACCCTTAAAATCGGCCCCTCTTAAAACCGGAATCTTCTGTAGAGTGAACGATAAATTTTGGCCCTGAATTTTCATCTACTAGTATATAATTGAGATGAAATTTCCACTAAAATGCGGCCCCTATGAATTCCGAATTCCGGTTGCATAGATCGATCCTAAAGTAAGTGAGAACCGAACCGAACTAAA
The DNA here is from genome assembly GCA_002080025.1 of Modiolus philippinarum. Classification (NCBI taxonomy): domain Eukaryota; kingdom Metazoa; phylum Mollusca; class Bivalvia; order Mytilida; family Modiolidae; genus Modiolus; species Modiolus philippinarum. Next base: position 167,172 of record MJUU01000014.1, on the reverse strand, counting down.
ATTATATTTTCCTTTCAAATTCAACTAAAAAATGAACGTTAATTTACCAAATATGATTGGTCTTCAAGAATTTCAGAAAAATAAAAATTGAACAAGTGGAATTTAAAATTAACGTGGATACAGTACAGAGCTTGACACAGTAATAAGCTAGACACACATTATGCCTAGGGATCGATAGTTTCTAATATGTTAATCTTTTCTCATAACAATGAATTGCGAGGGCAAAAATCAACATTCTGGCCGCACTAAGTCAATGTGCACATTGATTTTGGATTGACATCGAAATGAGAAATTGTTTTCCGCTTCTTAAGATAGCATATTGTTAACGTGATGAATTCGACGTGTCCTAACTATTGACATCAAGCAATTAGCAACATCAATCATTTACCGATCATTTAACTCGACCATCGGGCGAAAAACTAACTTTCCAGATTTTTTTCATGTCTGTTCCGGAGTTGGTTTAAAAATGGAATGAACAGTGCGTTTTGGCGTAAAATTCATAAATCCGCTAAAATAAAAGCTTTATATTGCGAAATACAATTTACATAATTAACTGTGTATCGTTTTCTTTTGTTAAGTAGAATATGAAAACATTCAACTTGACCCTTTTTGGCCATATTTTTTTTTGGGGGGGGGGGCACAGTAACGATAACAAATCCAACCCTTTCTTTTGTGCCAAGAAATATTGTATTAAAATTTAGCTAGGAGTAACACGTAACACAATACCGAAGTTACTGTTAACTTATCTTCTGCATATGATTGTTCAACTGGAACTTAGGTTATTGACCAAATACAGAAGTGTCTACAGACGACGCCGACGACGACAACGATAACGACAACGACGACGACGAAGACAATGACGAAGACAACGAAATCACCATGCCATCATCCGACCTCAAGATTTTTGCGGTCAAATAAAAATCATTGGTCTATGATATTTTTTCAGGACATTTACAGTAGTTGGAGCCAGAATCAACATTCTAGCAGTGTGTAGCATAATTGCAAATTGTATGCAGAGATGCCAAATTTAAATGAAATTCTGTATAGACACAAACACTTTATTAAACTTCTTAAAAACATTGATATGCGGATTAGCAAACAACTTAGTCCAAATACGCTTAAACACGAATAAAAAGAAACAATTACCCTTTTCTTTCTAGTTAGAAATTTTTGTTTGTTTGTTTGTTTTTTTTTTTTTTATTCCAGTTGAGATTAAATAAATGTTTGATCTGCAGGTTATTACATTAAAATTAATAGGAAAAATTGAGTTCAATTATGGAAAAATACAAAGGTAAATTTACAACTTTTACATGTCAAGGTATCTTCTGGACAATTATCTAGCTTCTGGTCAGTCTGACCAGTTTTCATGACATTCCATTAAGACTTGATAACTTTTTTTCAACCCCTAATACTCTTAAATATTGGTTAACATTTCATGTTTCATGTAGTCAAGCAGGACGTGCTTCCCCCATCGTAATACCTGATGTCACTTTCGGTTTTCATGGGAGTTCACATTATAAGTGCCTTAGTTCTTACTATTTCGTGTTTTTTTTTTTATTATTTCCTTGCCTTGTGGCTGTCTCATGTCTTTGCTTTGTCTTTGTTTTTCTGTGTTCTCGTTTTTGCCATGTCAGTCTCTGGACTTCTATGTTTGTAATGACCACATGTCTTGTTCAACTGTCACTTTTGCAATTAAATAGTCCAAATATGGAGGAGTTACTATAATTTTCTGACCACTATCTAACTTTTATCTAATTGGTACACAGTTATCTAGAGAAATGAATACACTTCCGGAGCACCTGATGTCAATAAGAGTTTTTATGGGTGGTCAACCTGTAAGTGCCTTAGTTTTGAATGTTGTGCTCTATTTCCGTGCTTTGTGGTTGTCTCTTGCTTTTGTTATTCTGTATTCTCGTTTTTACTATATTTATTGACTTTCATTTTCATAAAAAACACATCCCTAGTTTATTTTTTCTGATTTTAGTGGCGTTGTTTTCTACCTCTAAAAACTTCAATTTTAAAGTAATTGACGTCGCAACGAAAATGACGGAATCTGCATTGCGATGTTTTGCTTTCTCGAATTTCGTCGCTGGCTTGACAGAAATGGTTGGTGTCAGAATCAAATTAATTTTAGAAATCCTCAGCCACATTTTAAATATAGGGATTACAAAAAGGTTGTATAACAATTTCTGAAAAAAGAAACAATGTTTGAAATCTAAAACTACATTGGAAACGAGGGATTACAAAAGTGGTCAATAGAAAATTCTAATCAATCACCTCAAATCAAAAGTAATAATTTTAAAGGCTTCTTAAGAAAAATTTTTTTTTTAATTATCATAATACTGGATTATATTTACACAAATTGTACATACATCAATAAGAAATATCTTAAGTAGCCCTGAAAAATTGGATATCAAAAAAGGTGATACATTTTCATTAATGGCAGGTAGCGGACTTTAATCAGCCACATTTGAAATCCCTAGTACTGTAACGTTCAAAGGGTAACTTCAAAACATGTTGATTTATTATTAAAATACATTTAACTTTGTTATATATAAATATTATACACAGAATTTGTACATAACACCAATAACAGAGATATGAGACTGCGTATATATGTCCTGTAGATTTAAAAATGCTTGTTGGCAGAATTAAATACATTTTCAAATGAATACCAAAGCAAGATCAAAAATTATAAATCCGGAATATATGAAAATACAATGATCACATGCAGACAAAATACGTAAACAATGAAGACGAATCAAACCGATCTCTTGAAATGCTCAACAATATTCAAGGTAACGAGGACAGCTATGAAGTGATCAAACTAGAAAAATGGTGGGAAGATATTCAAAGTGCTCAAAACGAAATGAAATGTAATAAGAAGGTTTCTTGGCATGCGTAGAATCGAGTTTTCCGTTTTAAAATATAAAAATGGCGACTGTTGCTATGGAAACAGAAAATGGCGGGAAAAATTCAAATTGCTTAAAATAAAAGGAAACTTGACAGGAAGGTTACCTTATATGTGTTCAACCAAGTTTCGGTTGCCATGGAAACAGACAAATGGTAGGAACAAATTCATAGGATGAAAAATGGATAGTTTCCTGAAATAATCCCAGTAAATGGAAACTAAGAATAATATATCACACTAAAAAGACAGGCAACGTCAAAATAATTGTAAAAAAAATGAGTGAAATATTGCGATAATCGTAAAAAGGGTAATAATGCAAACAAAGGAATGGGAAAGGGGAAATAACGATAAAATAAAACACGAAAACATGTGGGGAACACTCCAAGAACAAGCCACTGTGGACTTTCGACGTATAAATTATCCAGGAAGTTCGGAAAGTAAAGATATGACAAATATTAACTCTCATAAACAGTCCACATCACCCAAAATAAATCTGTTTGTTTGTCTTTTATTGCAGCAGTGTGGAGTTGGTAAAATAATTTCCCGTTGTAGAGATGTATGCTCTTTTTTTTTTCTTAGATATGGTGTTTCCCGTTGTAGAGATGTATGCTCTTTATTTTTCTTAGATATGGTGTACTTGTACATGAGATAATATCTCATGTGTACATTTTATTCAATGACTATTATCTAAATTTATGTAAATTCTAAAACCTAAGGGTTAACTCCCTCCATTGATATTTTTATATTTGATATTACTGATTATTCGGATTTCGTTTGGTTTCATGCATTTTTACCATTTTTTTTGAAAATATGGATTTCCTTTGTTTGGGTTCTAGTGCTGCTGATGAGGAATTAATTGCCGGTATGGCCATACAGCTCATTAAAATTATTGCAGTTGGAGTAAACACACGTGTTATGGTCTCATGTTCATTTACTCCATATCCTTTCGTAAAATACTGTATATACAACAAATTAGGTCATTACCGGTCAAAATGGTAGCCAACAGGAAATATACACCACTTTTAGAGGGCAAGAAAGTATCTACTTCAGGTTGGGCATGTGCAACAAACACCCTCCTATTATTCTTGTCACTCGAAGACTGTTTACAGTTATAAATGTGGTTGTTTGGTTTTAGTGCTAAAAGCACAGCCAGTGACATCACTCCCGGTTTATCTACTAGTGACGGCAATATTTTTTCACTGGAGGGGCAAACTTTCAATGTTTGCTGATTGGTAAAAAACCTGGTATGCTATAATGATTTTATTATATTTTGAAAATATCACATAAAGGTATTTATTTTACTAAAAAGATAAATTTTGAAATCGGCAATTTTTCTGAATCTTAATATTAGCAAATTATAATTGACAGAAGTGGATATGTTTATAGAAATATCCTTACAAACAGTATAGATTTATTATCCAGACCGTCTTTTTACAACAAAATGTACACTTTTTTGTATAGTCAAAAGGGAGTAAATGGAAATTCAGACCATTATTCCAAACGGGTAACTTTTACCTCATTATCTCAGAAGAACACCTAGAAAGATGGTCCAATATTTATACCAAGGAAAGGGTATATATTAAACAGTAATATATTTGGAAATAGCCATTTTGAATTCGGACTTAATTTTGGGGTCAGGTGTTCTCAATAATCTTTAGATTAAGGGAAAAATAATCAAATACCTTTGAAGGGGAAAAATGGATTACAAAAGTGATTGATAGCAATTTCTAATCACCCACTTTTGAAGTCCAAAACCACATTTGAACTCACAGGTAATATTTTATGGGTATTTAAAAAAGTTTGTTCCTTATTGAAAAAAAATCCTTTTACTTTCAGCTGTAATATTTACACTACTTGTACATAAAAAATATCTTAGAAACATAAGATTTTATTTCAAAGTGGTTATGGATTTAAAAAAAAATGGTTGGTGGAAGAATTTAGCCTCGGATTTTTAAACTCCTGGTCATATTTCACATGTTTTAAAAGAGGTTTCTTAACAAATTTGATTGTGGCATGAGGTTATAATTTTCCGCCATTGTAGGTGTTTCTTTTCTTCCATTTTTTACATTTCTCAAGAAATTGGAACCCTTTTAGCTCATCTGGTCTAAAGGTCCATGTGATCTTTTGCCATAACTTTGTGTTCGTCGTCGGTTAACAACTTAATAAATCCTCTCTGAAACTGTTCAACCAGGCCAATGACAAAATAACATGGAAACAGTAACTAAAATAAGAATATATAGTGGTTACTTGTTATTTTTAGCTCGCCTGGCTATGCCAGGTTGAGCTTTTGCCATCATTTGGCGTCTGAAATACGTCCGTTCGTCGTTTGCTCACTTTCAAAATTCTTCTCCTCTGAAACCGCTGAGCCAAATGGAACCAAACTTCAACTGAATCATTACTTGGGTATCAAGTTTTAAATTTTTATTTTCTATGCTTAAAGTCAAACAAGATGGCTGTCGTTACTAAAAATAGAACACACTAGTAAATTAGAGTTTTGTGGGGGCAAATAACTCAAAAACCGTTACAGATATCAAAAATTTTACACGGATAAAATTAATCAGCATGACAAGAACTAACTTGCTGAAATTCCGAAGAAAATCTGATGACCCATCTTAGAGTTATTGAACTTTTTCCGTATAGTTTTCAAAATTTTGATGTTTTATATTTTATTTAAAAATCTATACCTTATACATTCAAGTTTAATTTCAAAAAATGATCAGCATGTTAGGATTTACCCACATGGAAATTTTGAAGAAAATCGAAGTACCTTTATACAAGTTATGGCTTTTTATTGCTAAAAATATTGATTTTATACTTTTTGTCCTATATTTCAAAAACACTATAAGATAGAGGTCAAGTTTAAATCGCAAAAATGTTCAGAATGTCGAAGACTACATTTTACTGAATATGATCAAGTTTTCCGAACTCTGTTATCTCATCTTTAAATCGCATCTTTCAAGTATCTAAAATAAGTTGTGTAATTGTAGTCAACAAATAATGATAAAGTTAAATCCATAATTCATATCAAATGTTTAATTTACATCTCCTAAACGCTTTACACCATAACTAAATTTAAACAATTTTTCATATTGGCAGTATTTGGCATTGCACAATATCATGTTCTTCTTTCATAATTGATGATGTTGTTATACTAAATCTATTTAGAAGTATTTCAATTGAAGTTTCATATGTAAGAAGGCTTGATATCTTAGTCAACGGAAAGTATGTCCTTAGCTAGCTGTCAGTAACTGCGAGCATTTGTCCGGACAGTACCTGTGTGTATTGTTTTCATGTTTTATGAAATTCATTGTAAGGGTACTCGTCTTGATAAGTTGAATTTTTTTCTATTTGATTTTTACTGTGAGTCTTTTTGTGTATTTATTTTTTAGCCAATTCACCACACATACAGGGAGGGTTTGGATCCAAGAAAACGAGTTTAACCTCACCGCAATTTTTGCGCCTGTCCCAAGTCAGGAATATGTTGGTGACTGGCTTGTCCGTGTCTTCTTATGAAATTTTAGTTTCTTGATATTTGGGTTATTGGATGTGGTTTGTTTCCATTGATTTATTCACTTTTTACCTTTTTGGGGCCATTTAGGGCTTGCTATATGGTGTGAGGTTCCTCACTGTGTTGAAGACCGTACGGTGACCCCTAGATGCTTTGTTTTGGGTCGTTTTAACCTGGATATGGGATGTTGTCTCCTTGACATTTACCCCATTCCCTCTCTATTTCATATGTTGTTAAGTACCTTAGAGCAATTCTGGACACGTACGTCCAAATGTCAAATTTCGGTGAAATATTTATTATGCAATTTTATTGACCAATTATACGTAATACACTTTCTATTTGGCTATTTAAACGAATGTAAATTGTTAATCGGGGACTTCTTTTGCAACTTTCCAAAGTAAGCGCGCACGATATTCTGTTCGGATTTTTCCAACAAGAATCTTTTATTTTACTTGATTTTATTTGGAATATTGTTACATCTTTTTGAACTATTAATTTTAATTTACAACTGTTTAATTGTTTGGATTGAACCTGCTGACAACCAACAATAAATATTTTGGACACCTATCTAGTTCTATATGGACATAGCCAGTAGCCTCAATTGAGAAGACAGTACCGCGCATCCAAAGTCACCCAACGTTTTTACGGCAGTTCTCATTGATAACCAGGTGACAGTGCCATTTCACCATCAAGCTCACACAACACATACATATACAATTTTTTATTTGATAAATTGGTGGAGGACCAAATCGATCCAGAATGGTCACCTCTCGTAAGCCACTCATCGGCGGCAGGCCATCGAGTGCAAGGTTAGTGGGTTCGGGCGCCCACAGACACGGTGGTGTGTATAACGGAGGACTGGCTAGACACAGGATTTTTTAGCCGTTGCAGCACTACCAAGGACTTCAGGGACAAATGCCTTTGGAAAACAGTGACATGTCCATTTCAAGGAAAAGAGAGAAGATACGACGCAAACCAAACTCGGCGGCAACAAAACGTAGAGACTTCAACAGAATGAAACAGTTTAAAGAACGACAATTTATCAAATTCATGCCATTTGCCGCAATTGACGAAGAAGAATTTACAAAAACAATTCCGAAATTCGATATCCACAAAGAACAAATTGGAATCTTAAAGAGAAGAAACAAAATTTTACAGCAACAAGTGAAAACCAATGCAAGCTTCGTTAATGTAGTAAAGCAAGACACAACAGTTCAGCTGGAAAATAAAAACTTTGAAATTAAGGAACAACGGCAAATTATTAATCAACTGACACAAACTTGTGATACGCTTCAAAATGAAAATAGTGTTTTAGATTCACGCCTTAAACAATTATGCAGTGTTACAGAAAATCTGGAAGAAGAACTATTTCGGACAGACAAACGCAATTCTAACACAACACATGCAGATAATATTAATGAACAATTAAGTGAACAAATTGCTAATCTTTCTTCGCAACTTCAAAATGAATTAATAAACAGTGAATTTTGGCAAAAACATGCGTACGAAAAGCTACATGAGTGTACTTCAAAATATAGACAGATTGAAATACTTCAAGAGGACATTTCTAAATTAGAAGATGAAAAAACGAGTTTAAGTGAACATTGTAAACAACTAGAGTTACAAATACAAGAACTAAGTGAAGTTTGTAATCGTCGTGAACATTCGACCAGGAGAAATTATCATAATCGATACAGACATTTTCAAAGACGGTTTTAAATTGTGTTTTATATAAGAAAAACAATGGAAATGGGGTAAATGTCAAGGAGACAACATCCCATATCCAGGTTAAAACGACCCAAAACCAAGCATCTAGGGGTCACCGTACGGTCTTCAACACAGTGAGGAACCTCACACCATATAGCAAGCCCTAAATGGCCCCAAAAAGGTAAAAAGTGAATAAATCAAGGAAACAAACCACATCCAATAACCCAAATATCAAGAAACTAAAATTTCATAAGAAGACACGGACAAGCCAGTCACCAACATATTCCTGACTTGGGACAGGCGCAAAAATTGCGGTGGGGTTAAACGTTTTCTTGGATCCAAACCCTCCCCTATGTGTGGTGAATGGCTAAAAAATAAATACACAAAAAGACTCACAGTAAAAATCAAACTAAAAAAAAGTCCAACTTATCAAGACGAGTACCCTTACAATGAATTACATAAAACATGAAGACAATACACACAGGTACTGTCCGGACAAATGCTCGCAGTTACTGACAGATAGCTAAGGACATACTTTCCGTTGACTAAGATATCAAGCCTTCTTACATATGAAACTTCAATTGAAATACTTCTAAATAGATTTGGTATTACAACATCATCAATTATGAAAGAAGAACATGATATTGTGCAATGCCAAATACTGCCAATATGAAAAATGTTTAAATTTAGTTATGGTGTAAAGCGATTAGGAGATGATCAATGTTTTTGCCAACAAAAACCAAAAGTAAAGACTTAACAACAATACTGTATTTATATCCTTTATGAATTAGTTTGTTCAACGGGTTAATAAGTTTGGAAGGACAATTTTTTGATTTATGCGCTTTGTAAATGATATTGCCATAGAAGTTTGGATGTGAAATGCCCTGATGTATAAGAGCCCTGCATGTAGAACCGAATTTTCTTAATAAGTCAATGTATCTATAATAAAATTTAGAGAATGTTTTTATCAATTTATGATATCTAAACCCTTGGTGCAGAAGTTTTTCAGTGAGACAAAGATTTCGGTCGTTGAAGTCAGAAACATCACTACATACTCGTGCATATCGAACAAGTTGTGAAATGTAGACCCGTAAGAAGGGGCTAACGGAACATCGCCGTCGAGATGTGGAAAATTGACTATAGGGAAGCAGAAATCATCCCTTTTATCATAAACCTTAGTGTTTAACTTTCCTTGATTTTTTGATATATCAAGATCAAGAAAAGGAGTATAATCACTGCTGCTATTGGATTTATTTAAAGTAAGTTCTGCAGGATAAATTTCATCTGTAAATTTAGAAAATTCAGGATTGTTTAAAGCCAAAATATCGTCCAAATATCTATATGTATTGTAAAATTTATCCACTAAATGCTGTTTAGAAGGGTCTTTTTTAATTTTTGCCATGAATTGTGACTCGTAGCAATAAAGAAATAAATCTGCTATGAGAGGTGCACAGTTGGTACCCATATTCATTTTCGTTAAAATTACAATTGTTGTTATGTTAAATCAAAATTTTACAAAAAATCGGGACGATTTTTAGGGGTAATAAGGGTGATTGTCATACAATAATTTTCTGGTATTTTTAGAGACCAAATTTGTATTCATTCAAGCTAATTATTTTATAATATTTTTAAGACATCGCTTTATTTTTCTAAATCATTTTATTTATACGTCAAATTTAGTTAATATATGAGTCAACCATTCTTTAAATGATTCATTTTTGTTTTGATATTATTCGTAAAAGTTTCCTTTAGTTCATTGTAATTCCACAATTCTGTTATCTCATCTTTAAATCGCATGTTTCAAGTATCTAAAATAAGTTGTGTAATTGTGGTCAACAAATAATGATAAAGTTAAATCCATAATTCATATCAAATGTTTAATTTACATGTTTATAATTACCTTAGAGCAATTCTGGACACGTACGTCCAAATATCAAATTTCGGTCACATATTTATTGTGCAATTTTTATTGACCAATTATACGTAATACACTTTCTATTTGGCTATTTAAACGAATGTAAATTGTTAATCGGGGACTTCTTTTGGAACCTTCCAAAGTAAGCGCGCACGATATTCTGTTCGGATTTTTCCAACAAGAATCTTTTATTTTACTTAATTTTATTTGGATTATTGTTACAGCTATTTGAACTGTTAATTTTAATTTACAACTGTTTGATTGTTTGGATTGAACCTGCTGAAAACCAACAATAAATATTTTGGACACCTATCTAGTTCTATATGGACATAGCCAGTAGCCTCCATTTAGAAGACAGTACCACCAAACGTCTTTACGGCAATTATCATTGATAACCAGGTGACAGTGCCATTTCATCATCAAGCTCACACAACACATACGTATACATTTTTTTAATTGATGTTTATTTCGTCTATGAAGCATCAAGTTGTTTAACATTTGAAATATTACTGTAGATTTTGAAGTAGCAAATGGTTCGTTTTCTAATAGTGATACTGTTAGTTTAAAGTATCAAGTAGTACTTTGTTTGAAGGATAATGGGCATTTTGTTAACATTTTACAAAAATAAAAAGTAGGAAAGATGCAAAAATTGCTGAATTTGTCGACTTAATTGTGTTTCATTTTTAAGTTATTTTCTGAATTTTTCGAAATCTAGAACTTTAACATGTCGACTTCTTTGAGTAAGTCGACTGCCAATGTCAATTATTTCAGTACGTCGAGAACGTCATGAGATCTGTATGCCACCATACATTTCAAAATGTTCACATCTTTGATTTAAAATATTCAGGCGTTAATATACTGATGAAAAACTAGTTTGGCTTTTGAATCAAAAGCTGAAATTACAAAACAACATAAGTTGCTCAGTTTTGTACTGATACACTATGCTGTGTAAAGAATGACAAAAATAATTTTCCTGTGATTAAATACACACAAAGTCTCATAAAAAGAAAATATTTCCATATTTATCAAATTTCACTAAGTTCTAAATGCAAAAAATACTCTTATATTTTCATAGCAAAGTATATTCCAAGGATCAAATAATCGTCGAAGTCAAGTGAGACAATAGAACATATTCTAGCATCAGAGAGTATGACTCTGTCTAGGGGACAATAAGTTTAGTCATGTGACTCCAGTTTTAGGGTTTGTAAGTCTTGTCGTGTAACAGCGAGAATTCACCAAAAATCTTTTACAATAAACATGACGTCCTAAGACTGTAACGTACATATTTTGGCAGTACCCTGTTTTCACGTCTTATGAGTTTTTCTCTTCACAGATCAAAGACCGATCGAATTCGAATCAGAATAAACATTTGAATGCCTTTTTAATGCAGAGAGACGATACCTATTTAAACTTTTGTATTCCTTCTAGCTTTTTATTTCAATTTCTTTGTAGTATGAATTGCAAAACATTGCATGGTTACATATTAATTTATAAGCACGAATTTCTTTTAGAAGTTATTGAATCAAAACTAAATGACTAAATGTTTGTGTAATATTTAGATATTTAAGTATTTATATCGAAGACAAGACCAAAACACTCTACGTATTTACCTCTTTATCTTAACATTAACTTAAGTAACAGAGTAACGCTAATATCTAGATTTGAAAAAAAAATTTGATACTTTATTAAAGAAAAATCGATGCTTAGTCAAATATTTCATTGCTTTACGACTACAGGTAAAGCACGGGTTGAATATTGGTTTACCTTTTTAGAATAACAGGTAAAAATAGAAGTAAAAAAAAATTAGCGTTGTGAAAAAGACAAACAATATATGATTAATAAAAATAAGCGTATTTTTTCCCATTTTCACTTAAAAATATGAAACAAGTGTTTCTCTTTTTTTATTACATCATATTCAAACAAATGACAAATACACACATTGTGGGATCAACTACTGTGAATATTTGTACTTTTGTAATTCTTTTTTACAGCTTATCAGTACAAATATCTGCCGAGATAATATAGTAAAAACATCCGCATGTACAAGCAGAACTATGGGACTACCATTCTTTTGAAGTGTAATAGACGGACCATGAACCAGAAAAACTCTAAAAATGTATATGTGTGCCATCAATGACCACACGGGAATTACTTCTAGCTTTTCCCTTTGACCTTCGGTATTCGTAGAAAACCATTAGCAATTCAGGACAAGTGATCAGTTTTACTGAAAAGGCATTACGTCGTGAACATCAAATGACCTTGAAAAAGATACCACTAGGTTGATAAATATCCTCTGGAACTAACAACCAACCAGTAGTCAACGAAAGCATTATACCGAAGGGAGAAAGGATGCGTTTATCACAAAAATATGCAAAAAACAAAAGTCCAGAGACATGGCAAATAAACAAAGTCCAGAGACATGGCAAAAAAATCAAAGTCCAGAGTCTTGACAAAAAAATCAAAGCCCAGAGAAATAACGAAAAAATCAAAGTCCAGAGACATGACAAAAAATCAAAGTCCAAAGACATGGCAAAAAATCAAAGTCCAGAGACATGACGAAAAAATCAAAGTCCAGACACATAACAATAAATCAAAGTCCAGAGACATGACCAAAAAATCAAAGCCCAGAGACATGACAAAAAATCAAAGTCCAGAGTCATGACAAAAAATCAAAGTCCAGAGTCATGACAAAAAAATCAAAGTCCAGAGACATGGCAAAAAAGTCAGACTCCAGAGTCATGGCGAAAAAAAATCAGTCCAGAGACATGACAAAAAAATCAAAGTCCAGAGACATGGCAAAAAATCAAAGTCCAGAGACATGGCAAAAAATCAAACCCCAGAGACATGACAAAAAAATCAAAGTCCAGAGTCATGACAAAAAAATCAAAGTCCAGGGACATGACAAAACTAGAGGCTCAGAGACTGAGCCTGTATCGCTCACCTGACAAAACGCTTCTATGCCGTGCATGACAAAAAATGATCATGTTTTTTTACCAATGGGGTAGGGTGTTTAGGTATGTTCTCAATTAGCACCGGTGTGTTTTGTCTGATCCTATTGAAATGAGTAATTTTTGCAAAGGACCTTCTATACATTTATAATAAGTATAATTTGCTTTAATAGTTTTGAGAAAAGATGATGAAAAGGATGGTTTTCTCATACTTGGCTCCAATGTTAAACTATGTTCTGCACTTGGGCAAATGTTTTTTGTCGGATTGAAATGAAATGTGCAATTTTTGTAAAGTACCTTCAGTCATCATTCCTGTAAAGTTAGGTTGAATTTGCTTCAGTGGTTTCAGAAGAGTAGATGAAAATGTGATTTTCCCATAGGGTTCAATGATAAACTATGTTCCATGCTGGCAGCCATGTTTTCTAACGGATTGTACCTAAATGAGCAATCTTTGTTAAGGACCTTCTATTCATCCTTCCTGTAAAGTTTGGTTGAATTTGCTTCTGCAGTTTCAAAGGAAAAGATGAAAATGTGATTTTTCCCATTGGGTCAAATGTTAAACCTAAGTTCCACACTGGCGGCCATGTTT